>WHYT01016698.1:405219-426927 GCA_009806455.1 Tetrax tetrax
AAAGAGAAACAGAGGAGTCTTAGACAGGCTTGCATTGAAACATGGGAGGAACTTTTCCCCAAGACACAGCTCTCATTATTTCAGCTGTTGACCAGTGATTAAAAAATATAATAATTCTTCCTAATAGTCTTCAAATCTGCTTTACCTTGAAATCCACTTTTTGAAATGGCCTAAATAAAATGCATAGTCATGGTCACATATAACCTTGGCCTACAGATATTCAAAATATAGCTCCGCGTCAGAATTTACTCCCTGAAGGGTAGGATAAGTTTAACCAAGTAATTCTCCTGCCTGAGTCTCAACACAGACCAACACCTGTTTCACTACAGATACTGTAAGAACCATGTTGTAAGGTAATCATGGTCAAATGCAAACTCTGAAAGTCCATGAAACGACTTTCAGCTTGTTGAAGTATTTTGCATGTATTAATTAAACTTTAGATCACCTGGCTTAAATCAGAATAGCAGAACTACTTCAAAACTAACTTTGAAGTTTGCCTACTGTGAGCAGGATGCTGGACTGCATGTCCTCTAGAGGTCCATTCCAACCAAAATGACACAGTTTCATGAAAGCAGCACAAAACTGTTGTAACCTGGAAAGTTGATTGCTGAGATCGAAAGAGACATCAGAAATTTCTAACCACAGACCACATTATTCCTCAAGAGCTAGACTCTGAGTGCCATAGTCTTGCCTCACTGTCAGCCATCCCCATCATTCAAATGCCAGACAGTGCCCCCAACATGAGCCTGGGGACACGAGCTGTCTCTCTGTTGAACAATGGCATTACTTTCAGAGGAAGTAAAAGCATAAAGTGTTTGAAGGTCTCTCTATCTGAGCAGATTTGCATGACCAGTTCTGTTAGCAATCGCGCATCTCTGGCACGCCTGGGTAGTTAGATGCTCTTCAAAGATTTGCAGTGGGCAGTTTTAGCCATGCATCTTTTCATCTTTTATAGCTACACTCCTTATGTCGGAGCCATTAGCAGTATCTCTAAACTCCCTTTCAATCATGTTTTACGGTGCCTGTTCAGTGCATTGAGGTACCCTTTATGGTTGAGATGACACTTTCATTATAAGCTGCTGTTTTCAGTGGTTTATAACTTTCCCCCAAAATTACCTTTGGGGGTTGAAATTTTCTCACGCTTTCTTGTTCACAGGCCAACAGTGAATTTATTTAGAAAGTTTGAAGACTATTTCTGCAGTAATTTTTTATTTTTATCAAAACTTAGGGAAAAAAAACCAAAGAAAATTTTTTAAAAATTCTATTTGTTATAATTCAAAAGAAAAAGTAGGTATGCACTTTCAGCCTCCTGTACCACAAAAGCTACAGTGGATGCAGGCTCCATGAGACACGTATTTATTGTCAATAAATTTGAGAAAAGAAAAAAAATAATCAAACACAATGGGAATCTGTAAACCACTCAGATATAGTGCAATTCTAATAGTAAGAAATGGAAAATGTATTTATGGTTACTGCAGGTTGAAGGACCTTTTTGTTGGCTTCAGCATTTTAAGTTTCCTGAGCTTTGTGCAGTGGGCCCTTACTACAGCATCAATAAATGCCTTTTGAATTCATAAGGTCAGAGCCAGTCAACAAATATCTAGGCAAATGCAGGTAAGGTATTTATCCACTGAAGGTATTTGCTTACTTTTCAGTACATGTATGTTCCAGCTGGTCCTTGATAATACTTGTTGATACCAATTATTTTCAGACTTTATTTTGGCTGAAAAATAGTAGTCACAGTCTGAGCATATTGTGTCTACTTTCTTTTTTTTCAGGCAAAGAAAATACATATTTTCTTGTTTCCTTCTCAGTGCTTAAACCTGTTTTTTTTGCGTATGTTTGTTTGTTTGTGTGACAGAGGCTTTCATCCCAAGACCTAAACACCATCAGAGGCTGATGGGTGAGATGAACACCTGCTTTGATGTAAAGTAAGATAATCTTCACAACAAACAGGTAGATGTTATGGCCACTGCAAACCTACCTGGGCTTCTTTCAGGTATATATCAAGAGGAAAATAAATATGGAGACAGATTCAGTTTAGATGATTCTCCACGGATCTGCTCCAGTGTTGGCTTCCACCAGTGGGTCCCTTTTCATTGGCTTTAATGGCTTTCCAATCAGGCTCTAGGGTCCGATTTTACATTCAATGACCAGGTTGTTCATGATGAGGTTTCAGCAATTTCAAAGTAACTGGAGTTGCCAAACAGTTTTAGACGTAAATGGTTCACTTCCCTCATAAATTTTGCAAAAGCAGCTCTACCTACTGGATCCCCAAGATTAGGGAGAGTTAAGCAACTTACGCAAAAGGGGCTATGAAGGCTTGCTTGAGCTTTTTAAATTTGCATTAACCTTCTGTTAGGATTCCCCTGTGCATTTCAACCTGTGCAGGACTGTCTTAAACAGCATCTCCTCCAGACTTGCACTAGTATCTCTCTAATACGACTAAAACTAGAAATCACCACTTTGAGCCTAATATTCTAATTCAGGGAACTCTTAATTATACCCCTTTTGAGCAAAGTACTTACTATTTTATTTTAATTTTCAATGCAAGGAAACCTGAACAAACACACTCACTTAAATATTAGGTAGAGATGAAAGGTCTCAGCAGCTTGATCCAAACAGAATGAAGCAAAAATCTTTCCCCCCACATCAGAGGTCACAAATAGGATACCAGTTTCTCCTTAAAAGGTGAGTTACTTCATCCTGCAGTGTGATATGCTGTATTTAACACTTCATTTTAAGCTGCTTTGAGCTCAAATGAATATAAATACCCAATGGTCATTCTCTTTATTAAACTGGAGCTACACAAAGGATTAATAATCTGGTTTTCTTGTTGCTCAGTCTAATTATAGTAGGGAGTGTGAGGAATCCCATGTGCCTCCTAACTTTGGATGAAAACAATTAGTCTGCAGGTCTCCCTTTTTGGCTTTTATTATTATCATTATTGCAATTAATAAACTTCATCTTCCACTGCCACAGCCTACCAAAGTGCACACTGCAAACTAGGAGAGAAAAGGGAAATGATGTATTCTGTCTTTTTCATATGATTTCTGTCTTGCTTTTCAGATAAGATTTTTTTTTGTATATCAGGGCAGTGAGCTCAAAGGCTGGGTACAGGAGAAGGATATTAGAACAAAATGCTCAAAAATGTTTTTGGTAATGGAGGCTGCTGTCAACATTTCTCAAGAACAGGCCAAGCGCAAACCTTGAAGAAGGGCCCTAGGGAATGATTTATAGTATGGACTGATACAGTAAACGCAATTTGTTTTAATTAAGGCGATGGCTTATTGCATAATTCACATTGTGCTGGCTGAAATGACTGCATCAGGCAGTTTTGGAGAATTACAAGCCATTCTCATAAATTCCATTAACTGTAATGCAGCAAATGTTGCAGGAAACAGTTTCATCAAGAAACATAAATGCAACATTCCTACTTCTCACAAGTTTGCACCAAAACTAATTCTGCTGTATGTCTTCAGCTTTTAGCTCCTATATATTGTGAAGCATAGTTTTTCACTTCCTTTCTCTGATACACTTAACAAACCTGCAAATATGATCAGCATTTAAAACACCCAGCCAAATCCTTAAGTAGCAGCAAACAGCATGGCGCAAAAGAGGCAAACATATCCCCAATCCTATCCAGCTGCTCATGATCCCTAGACCTGCAGAGGTTGTTACGCTGATGTACTGCAGCCCACAAGGCACCAATAGTAGTGTAATTTTGAACTGATTGCTTTTATTATTTGGGGAAGGACGTCCAGCACAATCTGAAACGCCTGTGTTATTCAGAATGAGTGCACCAAGTTGATTCACCCTAGCTTTGGCTTTTGTACTCAAGTCTAGTAGCCCTCAAAAAACTGCATGCAAATATGCAATTAAAAAGCAAGTCATGAAGCCATGAAACAGAAATACAATTGAGCAGAATTAAATTTGCCTGAGTCAGTCTAATATTGGCATTGTTAAATATCTTCAGAGACAATTTTGTAGTATTTGCCTTCTTTTAATATAACTTTGTACTTCTAAGACAAATATAAATGTATATACATAGAGAGAGTACAGTATTACACATAGTATGAATAGAGCTAGAGAGAACCTAGGAGTCCAGGAAAAAAAGGGTGTCATTTAGTTGCTAAATATTTACTATATCAAATGAATCACCCATTGCACTTCAGTTAATCCAGTCCCAGAAAACTGTAAAAATCATACTTGAAAGAAAACAACAGCAACAAACATCTTATTACATTAGTGAGGTAATTAAAGAGAGAAGAGAAGGAAGAAAAGAAGAAAGATCTTGATTCAGCACTAGAATTCATTATTAGACATAATCATTTTATATATTTCCTCAGCTGAACAATGATAACCCAAATAGGTCTGTGAATCTGACTCCTAATACTCGGTTGTGGATTTAGCTCACTTACCACCCGCTATCTAAAACTTGCACACATATTCTGTCTATAAAGCAATAGCTGTAGGTTTCCAGAAATCTATTTACAACCTGAGGATAGGATTTTAAAACAAACTGGGTGAGAGACCCATGCTAGCCAACAGAAAGTGAATTTAGATGTGACCTTTTTGTGCAAAGATGCAAAGCATAGCTAATGTTGTAAGAAAGCTGCTTTTCTAAGGTAGGTAGCTGCAGCAACCTGCTGTGAACATTTTAAAATGTGACAGCCTTGAATACATGGATGCTGATGTCAACAGAAAAGCTTTCAAAGTCTCCAGTGAACTTGGGTGATCCCTAGAGCATGGTGGCCAACTGGTTGGTCTTGAGAGTTGGCAGAGCTCCTTCTCATAGTCTACTGCATGGGGTTTGTGGCAGAAAAAAGCAGTAGGGTACATGTTGGACTATATGAAATCACTCTTTGTGAAACAAACCAACGGAGCTTGCTGAAGCTGAAATTTCCACCTTGTCTGGGCATCCAGTAGCATTGCCAGCCCCGAACCATCTGGCAGTGGTGCTCTGTGGGCACATTCAGCAATTGCCTTCTGGCAGGGCTAGCTGGGTCACCCAAAGACAGCCCTGCACTCGCCAGCAAACCGATAGCGCTGACAGACGGAAAGCTTTACTTCAATACACCTTTGAGTCTACATCTGTGTAAACAAAAATGTTTCAAACAAAAATTATAGGCTTGTAATGCTCATGTTCAGCTTCAACCCTCCTTCAACCCTCCTTCAACCCTCCTTATTGTGTTGCTTATTCCTTCGGTGTCTACCATATCTATTTATTTTGTTCTCTGCTGGAGAACAAAGACCTCTTCTCTGTATTTGGGCAATGCTGCAATCTCAATTTGAGGAGGGAGAAGAGGCAGATTTAGGTGCTGCTCAGCTACAGAAAGAGGAATTTCAACTTATAATAAGGTGGTGGCCATGCTCTTTCCTCCCCCTCCCACTCTGCTGCCTGTGATGTGGTGTTATCAGTTTGCCTCCTGTTCTTTCTTTTGGAGCACAGTAAATACAAGAGCAAGCCGGAGCTGGTTTTCAGCAAAGTTCCTCACTGCATTATGCATGAGTTTGGAAACAAGAGGAGTTTGTTCTGAATCCCACTTAGCCTGGTGAACTTTCACAGGTGAATTTCAGGCTTATTTGGCTGGCTAGAGCTGAAGTTTGAGTTATTGAAACAACAGGGGGGAGCTTTGGATCTCTTCTGCCAGGAAGGCTTGGGGAGAGAGCATTTTATTTTCAGCCTTATTAAAACTTCTCTATAGAGAGGAAGTCGATCTTTTCAATTGCTCTTAATCTCCAGAGAAATCTCCCACTGATCCCTAAAATGCCAAACTTGCAATCCTGGAGCAGTTTTTAACCTGCAGTGCTGGAATGTTTCTAATGTTTCCAATATTGCTTAAATGTATCTCCCTTTGCCGACTGCCCTGCTGTGGTTGGATGCTGCCAAAGCCTGCTAATGGCATTAATTTGCACAAAGGCAATATTTATTGTCCGCAGACTTCTGGGACCACCTGTGCTACCCTGTGCTAAGTGCTGGACCCTGAGATCCCAGATATGTGAAAGGGGTGCTGAAGAACAAGCCTGCAACACAGTTTCAGGTTTTTGACTCTCAGAAGTAAGACCTAACTCTGGGAATGGGATTCAGATCCACCTTGTGCATGTCTACTTTGGACAAATGTCTTTGTTTTTATGCAACTGCCTCCAGGTTTTGAGAGACAGATTAGCCACATGTCCTACAGCAAGGTGTCATGTTTGTCTGAGAACTGCTGTCTGGACAGGACTCCCTGAGCCCAGGCAGACAATGTGGTGGCAAAGGGAAGGGGCAAGAAAGACAAAGAAGCATCACTCCTGGGAGAGACCTGGAACTGTGAGAAAACTTTCTGTGATGTGCTTAGGATTCCTCTCTTGCCTTGTGAGCTGGCGAGAGGGGCTGAGGCAAAGGCTCCGCTGGGATGAGATGTTCCGCCTGAGGGGATGGAAGTGGAGGAGGAAAGCAGGGGGGGGGAGTTGTCGTCATCTGAATCAAAATGAGTTTTGCGAAGACAAAAGACAACATCCCGTCCAGTAATCTGAAGGCATCAACTGAATCTTACCTGCACTTTTAATGTGTGCTGTTTAAAGATGATGAGCGTGAGATTAACAGCCTTTGTTTTCAGATCTTCGCTGCCTCCATTCCCTGGCCTGGAGTGATTCTTTATCTCAATTTCCAGCTTTGCATGTCATTCAGTTCAATTTAATCGCAAGGATCCACAAATCAAGTGATTTCAGGCTGGGGGCTCTGCCTTACAAAGCCTTTGCATATCAGCGAATAGGATTTTCTTGCACTTCCTCACGGACTTAACAAAGACATTTGCTCTCAGTTTACAGAATTTAGATAGTGCAATTTTGGCATTTCACAGTGCTGTTTGCATGAGGATCCTTTTGAAGTCAGAGAGCTCGGATGGCCTATATGAATGACTAAGGATTAGTACTGCATATACAAGTTGCTCCAGGTTGGAAAGCTCCTAATTTAATGATCAAGCAGTTAAACCAATTTCAGAGTCAAGATTGTCGGCGGATTTGAATGGGTAGAAATATTGCACACTTAAAGGTCGCACAGGGAATTACACCCTAATATTAAACTGAGTTACTGTGAAGCATTCACCATGATTGCTGCGTATGCCATCAGATCTTCATGCAAAACAGCCAGTATACCTCAGTGCACATGGTTTACCAGAACATTCAGATGTGGGAGAAAACCCGGATCTGAGAACAATGTGAAGTTGAACTCGATTGCCTTTTGGTAGTCATGGTACAATAAGAGCTCTTTAATAAGATATGCACACCCCAGGATACGTGGAACACAGCTGGCTGAGAGTTTGTGGAGTTTTTTTTTTGTCAGTTACTGCATTCAATGGAGAGGAGAACTTTGTGTGAAAATTTAAATTACATATGATTTTGGATCAAGGAACACTGACTAGTCTTAGCTAAAAATATTGCCCTTCTTGGAGCAAATGTTTGATCCTGGGTCAAAGCACAGTAGTTGGTGAATTCTTGTTTCACAGTAATATTTAAATTTTTATCTGAAGCTTGACCTGGTTTCTAAAAAGGCATAAATGAGTTAAATAACCCCCACATTAAACACAAATATATCTCTCATGTAAAAAGTACATTTTGGGTTGACCCAAAATTAAAAAAAAAAATTAAAAGGAAAAGACAGACTTGCTCTAGAGAGCACTCTCTAATGTTCACGGGATTCATATCATTTTAGCAGAAATAAGCAGAGAGATGTAAACCACAAAGGCTTTCAGGCCTTCTGATCCAGCATTATTATGTATCCAGCAGAGATCAATGCCTCAAAGAAAAGTGTAAAATCCTCTGAAAGGCCCCATTAAAGACTACACATTTGATAGCGATTAGTATATGGATGTCTGAGGTTCCACCTCTTCTCCTTGTTATTAGCTCTATCTAATGTGATGTTCCCCGTACGGGCTGCTGAGATCACATGAATTTGTGCAGAATTGCGCTGGAGGAAAGCAGAGAAAATGTCTCTGTCCCAACAAGCTGTAGGTCGTTTTGCTGCCTATCCAGTGGATGTCCTATTCTTCTTTCAGGATTAGTCGCTCTTGCTTAAAAACTCAGTTCCTTCTGGGGGAGATGTGGCAACGCTTTGCACCAGCATAACCAGTGTTTAGGGCAGGATGCAAAGCACAATTTTGTAGCCAGTTGCTGTGGTTGCGTGGTGCCGAATGAGTATGGAGACAGGCATAACGGAGCCTTCAAATTGGAATTTGGCTCTGGAAAAGGCGTTAACTACTGCAGCCTTCCCCAAAGTGCCATGTTATCTATAATGGCCACACTCTTATGTTTATAGGCTGTAGGCTGTGCCAAGGAATTAGGCACTGAGCTGTTTCACTGGAGCTATGAAAACTACTTTCTAAAAAGTTGGAAGCTTCACTGCCTGTAACCATCTGAAATCAAAGACAGAGAAGATGAATTTGTTGTTGCTTCTTGGTGTCTTGGAGAGTCTTGACATTTTATTCAGATAGGCTGATTTGTTTGTCTCTGGTGACATGTGTAAACAACTCATCAGAACTGGTACTACACTATGTAAATGAATGAAAGAGTGATACAGGGAACTTCTGGCAGCACGGGAAGGCCAAGCATGTCTGAATATCACTATTCCGGCACCATCACCTCTCTCACAGATAGTGTATTGGGGATGGAAGATGAGATACGCTTGTTTATGTGGATCCATGGGAATCAAACCCTCCCTGCTCTAGGGGAGCTTTAAAAAATCAGCTGCTCACAGATCCTTAAGGAAGAACTTGTTTTTTGAGAGAAGCTGTGAGGCTCCCAGAACTCCTTTCCCCAAGACCTATACAAACATGAGGAAGACAACATCACCTCAAGCTGACTAACCCTTCAAAACAGAAGCAGCATGGGGAAAGGTGGGAGTAGATGCTTTATAACAGCCCCATTTCTGAACTCACATCCCATGTTCCCCAGAAGGATGTCAATCCAATTCTTTTATTCTTTTCCCTTGCCAAGTGATAATTTCCCTCCTAGTGCAATAAATGTGGATGCAATCACCTTTCATAACCAATCAAGTCTACAGGCTCTATTTCATGACCGCTGAAGTGAAAACAGTGGCATTACTCTGCCCCACTCTCCCCACAGAGACAGATGAAGCCTCCATGGTCCCATCACACCAGCAGGCTTGTCAGCACAAAACCACATCCCTCAGTGGTTTCTGCTCACTGTATTACTGAAGCAAGCTGAGAAAAACTCATGTTTTCCATTTCAGAATGGTTTTGCTGAGCATATATGGGATGAGCTGTCCTGAAACCAATGCGTCCTGCTCTAAGCACACAGGTGCACTCATGGTCGCTACAGGACAAGCTGCTGGCAGCTCCATCAAAGCTGTGACCATAAGAGAGACATCCCACTCCCTGAGCCACAGAGCAGTCTGTCATCTGATGTTGCTGCAAGTTTGCTTTTCCATATCAGCTCTAAGGAAAGGCAAAAATTAAACATTACACAAGCTGCAAATAGGGAAGCGTGGTCAAACATATACACACTGTGTGCAAAAATAGCTGTACACACTGGCACATACATGTACACCGTCCACCCTGACAATGCTGGTAGCAAAGACCATTTTCCGAGGAGCTTGCATACCTCTTAGTGAGAAGCCTGTTTTGTCTTTGAGAAAAGTTGCTTTTCTTTTACCAATAGGGGCTATTCATTCAAGCTGTTTTTTGAGGTGTCAAACATAAAAATGAGATGAGATGTCAATCGGGGCCCACGGGGATGGGGAGGGGGAGACAGAGAGCCTGAAAAATGCTTACAACACAGGCGGCTTGTTTAAGCACAGAGTGTGTTGCAGCCAGCTGAATCTTTGGAGAAAAAGATGAATTTCTACCCATTTAGACATGAATAAGGTGAGATGAAGGGAGGGGGAAAATCCATGAAGGTGAAGAGCCTTTTTTTTCTCTTTCCCGAGTTGTGATGAATGATTTCAGCCTAAAGTACTGAGCCTCCCAGTGAAGAAAATATCTACAGTGATTTTTATAAATAAATGCTTAGACCTTGCAGTTGCCACCTTGATTTTGGAGAAAAAGAAGTTTACGCTTCATAGTGTGGACGGGGTTTTTTTGTGCAAGGCTCAGAAAGAGCAAGTCTGGGACAGTCCTTCTGCCACTCCTGCATTAAGAAGAGAAACTTACGCTTGGGCATCACTTATCACTGTTTTCTTCACTACATGGGAGAAACTGGAGCACTCACACAGGCTCCACTGGAACACTCACTCAAGATAACAACGGGCAAGAAACTGGAACACTCACTCAAGATAACAACGGGCAAGCTTAGGGTGGCAAGTGCTTGGGAAAGGGAAGGAAACAGGTCACTTTGTCCCATTGACCTCCAGTTTTGGCTTCTCTTTTTCCCTGTGCATGGGTACATAATGTTATGGCCTGGGTGGTACACACATTGTCTGCATGGAGCTGTGAGGAAACATCTTTGGAGCAGAAACAAACACACAAACTGCAAAATATTTGTTAGTAGAGACAGAAGCATGCACTCCTGGCATAGATCCAGCCTGCAGCATTTCTGAGGTGCAAGAGATCCTGATGGCTGCATTCATGTATTACCTGGGTCAAGACAGTCCCTGAACTTTTTCTCTCCTTCAGATTGTAGCCCCTCACACAGAGGGTCTGATTTACCAGCACCTGCAAGATGTGGCTGCTTTCATGGTACAACATCAGGGGATTCACTAAACAGTATTGCAGTTCTGTCTGGTTTTGCAGGAAAGTAAAGAAAAATATTCAATCCCACTGCACCTATCAGGAGCAAAATGCAATAGCCCAAGCTGGAATACAGCTCAGATCATAAAGAATAGCCTGTACATGTGAAAAGAGAAGCCTTTGAAGAGCTACTCAGGACTTCTGTGTTATACTCCAACAATGTTCCCAGCAGGGCACTGGAGAAGTGTGCCAGGGAAGTGGTGTACAGACATTCCCCAACTCTGGTTCTCGCTGGAGCTCTCCCAGTCCTGCCTTGGCCAAATTTAACACTGCTTTGCTGATGAGATGTGAACAGATCAGAAGCGTCAAGCTATATCTTGGAGAAACCGGACTCAGGCGCATCTGTCGGGCCCTGAATTAGAAACAAGCATTGCTGGATTCCCAACTCAACTTTCATTTAAAAAATATGAAAATAACAATAATGACAAAAAATGCATTCCTTAGCATTAGTAAGTATCTGCTACATCACTTGTCCCCTGATTCCTTTTCCAAAGCCCATTGCGACAGCAAGTAGCACATCAGCACATGGGAAAGGGCAAATGAGGGCACAGAAATATTCAAGTGGAGCATATACCCAGTCCTTTCATTCGCTTCCTCAGCATGGGGATTCCTGATGAGGACAACCTTACTCCTGCAAAAGGCAGTTGTAATTCCTCTCCCTCATTCCTATCCAACAATGAAAGGTTTGAGCCTGCTCTGCGTGAGTGTGGAGCTACAGAGGAGCAGATAAAAAAGACTGAGCTAAACGGAGAACACAAACACATCTCCGAGCTACGTTAATGAGAACATAACTAATATGTTACATATTCCCAGCAGCACAAAGGAAACCTAAGGGAAGCACAGGCAGTTGGAAGTATTATTTCACTAGCTGTAAGCTAGTTTTATTCGCACAAGGGTCTGTCTGTGTATTTAAGTTCCTCTACTGGTTTCTTACAGCCTCAGAAATGCCCTAAACTTTGAATCTGAGATTAAATTGCTTGGCTGTCTGTGCAAAGCTTCATCAAAACCCAAGATCCAAGGGACAGTGGGAGGGGTGATCTTTAGTTCAGAAAAGGTGTGGAGAAACTCTTGAAATCCTGCATGACCCTTTTTATTCCCTCTGAAGTTTGCTCAGTTCAGTTAGTAACCAGAGAGCTTCTGAGAGGCTCCAGATTCACCCAAGCTGCAAGATGAAAGGAGGGTTAGAAGGAGGGCTATAAACAAGATATACATCTATTTTTTTTTTCCCCTCTGCAGCAAACTGTGGCAGAGGTGGCAGCAGACAAGAATGCAGATGTCCATGTCATTTGCTCCCCAGTATATCAGGGGAATGACAGGTCAGCACTTGGGTTTGCAGTGATTTGCATTTCTGAGCTGAGCAGAGTGACAATTTGAGGTGACATGACAGCAGGAAATGTTTGTAGCCGTATCGACCCTTAAGAAACTGGGGACAGGACAGGCAATGTGACATCTCTTATTGGGCCGATGGACAGACCCGTTTGAGGGGATATTTCCAGAAGAAGATGCCCATCCTAACACCTGAGTAAGATGCAGTGAAGCATTTCTATCGGACTTGTCACAAGGTTTCCTTGTTGTCTGTGAGACTGAGGATAGCAAGGGGAACACAAAAAACCCCAGAATTTTATTGTGTTCTTCCACCTAGAGTGTCACATCCTCACCAACTCGCTGTGCAGATGTGGGTGTAGCACAGCCTGCCTGCCTTTCCAAATCGGTGCAGGCCCTTGGTGCAACAGGGATGTGCCAAAAAGCTGCTGTCCCAGGGACTTGCTGGCAGACGCTGTGTAAAATCATCTTTCCGAGGCCTTTATTTTTTAATTCCATTTCCATCCCACTGAGGCTGATTTGCAGACTAGGGTCGACTAACTGTCTCCATCAGTGCTTTATGCAGTAGCAATTAATTTGTGTTTAAAGAGAGGTTTTATTGAGAGATGGGTGAAAGCTGGAGAGAGAGGAGAGAGGCATTGGAGAGAGACAGAGAGCAGGCTTCCTTCAGCACCGCTCTTCCCTGTTCCTCCTTGCAGATCCTATTGCTGCCTGACACTGCTCTGCAAACACCCAAATACTGCTCATCAGTCTTCTCGGGTTTGCTCTCTGTCCTTGAAGGACACTTGCCCTTAAACAAAGGGTCTTAAGCTGGCTGAGGAGTACTCTTTCTCAGGCTGCGAGCACAGACATCAAAAAACAAACCAAGTTTATGTCTGCAAGAACTTCTGTGTGAATGTTTCTACAACTTCTAATTGGAACACAAGCTGTTGAAAGGGGAAAAATTAATAAAAAATGTGAAAGTTTTCCTACCAGTTCTAGCCATGGTGGAAGATACCATACAAAGTGAATCACATAAATCCCCTCAGGCCTTTTGGCTGATCTGGTAGGCAGGTGGCTCGTTGGCCAGGAAATAAAAAAAAAAATGTAACATGAAAATACCCTTACTATGCAGGCTCCAAAGGCTTCCCTGCTTTATTTTTCACGTCATGTTTAAGGGATTCCTCTTCTGCCCAGTGGAGCATCTCCATTGACTTACAGCAGCTGGAGAACAGATCCCTGGGCAGATATGTGGCTTTCCCTTGGTGAAACAGCTGATGTATTTCATCCCAGAGAAAACTACCTTTGAGTGCCTTATAAAGCAAAACCAGAATGTACAAAGGAGCATGGTTTGAAGTCCTAACTCAAGCAAAAGCCTAGGGTGGAGAAGAAAGATTTAGCTGGATAGGAATAAAGAATCTGTGCTTTGGAGGTTGACGAGACATTTGGGATGTGCTATAGGGAATGCTGGAGTGGAAAGGACTAAGCAAATATAGGGTATCATAACTATTATTTGAAAAAAATCTCTGTCTAGAAACCCCAGCTCTGCCATTAACTAAAACACAAGCTCATCTGAGTTTCCCAGAGCGTAGCACTGTCACAGTTTGGGAAGGCATGCTCTAGCTCTTTCTTAAGCAATCTTAAACAGATTTATTTAGTTATTTTAAATGGCACTAGAAATGGAGCTAATTTACCAAGTCCCTAATTCATTTAAAATATCTATTACAGAAAATAACATTAAAGCCAGAAAGAAAGAAAGCCAAAGCAAAGAGCCCAACTGAGACAGGGTTTGCCTCTTAATCTCCTAGGAAGCCTTAGAAAGGCTACGGAGAATAGACCTGCACCAGAACAACTAAAGTGCTGAGTGGTGGGTTGTAATTAGTTAATGGCAAATCTTCGTCAGAGAGAAGTGATCCTCTTTTGAGCTCATGGAAACACAAACGGGCAGAGAGAGGAAGAGAATATTTTGGGGGTAATTTTAGATTTAAGTGGCTAAGTCTTTGTGCTGAAAAGAAGCTTTAAGGTGAACAGCTGCCTGTATAGTGAAGCACTGGGCAGTTTTGCAGTTTTCAGCATGGTTTCTCATGGGTTTTTCACTATGTGATTTTTTGAGGAGAAAAAGAAGTCTCTTGCCAGAGCTGATCTCCTGTGCCTTAGAGTGTGACTGCAGCAGAGCTAGTGCCTTGCAAGCTGCGACTTCTTGAACCAGTAGAGTGGTTTGCAGGAGCAAACCATGCCATGGTCTCACCAGGCAAAGGTGTATCATACCTCTACTCCTAGCTTTCACACTGCCCCGAAGTCACTTATGTCCACCACTTTACTCAAAAATACATAGAACTGTTCAGCCCCTGTCAGGAAATTACAGAAAATGTGGTAATGAATTTAATCCTACTGCTCCCTTCTGAAATGTATTTGTTGTCTGGGAAATACAGGAAAGGAACAGGCATAGATAAACCTGTCAGACTGACCTTTCTAAGGCTTCCTAGGCTACCCATGCACTATTTGAAGCCCATCCTGAATTTCATATCCCATGATAGCACCAAGGGCTGCTGGGAGTTTCACTGGTATAAATCTGAAACACCACCCCAGTTTCAAAATAGCTGGACTGAACCTATACTATCCTAAACAAACTGTTCAAGAAGTAATGTATCTTTCAGAGGCACTTTTATGCTATCTAAAATCATATTTTCCATCATGTTGCCTAATCAATTAGCTAAGTGTGTTAACTCTTCAGGGTAGAGGGATCTGCCAGGTTCTCAGACTGCCTCAGGGTGGCGAGGCTCAGGGACCAAGACTGCACAGGTTTGTTCTCTGGTAGAGCACCCACCTCTTGGACGAGGTGGCACAAAGCACTGGCCTAACGGAAAACTTGTGTTAACCCAATGGTGGCACTAGGCTTGGATACTATAACTTCAAACATTTAACTTTCAGAGGAATCATATCCCCAAAACTTCCCTAGCATCTTATTATCCTGTTTGTCAGTTCCAGCACAGAGGCCAAGAGCTAAGATTTGGCTATGACCATCTCTCATCTTATTCCTCTGCACCACCAAGAAGTGCAGTGAAATTGGTGGGAAATAGTGTAAAGGAGCCACTCTGTCACTGCTCTTTCAATATGTTGATGGAGGACACCAGTCTGCTGGGGCTGGATGTTTGCAGCCTGGCTATTCTGCACAACATGGAAGGGTAATTTGAAGACTCTTTATTTCTGCTTTGGAAAATTAAATGGCATCTCTGCACACATGCACACGTGTACACATGTTATGTATGCAAATGCATACAGAAACACCCCTAGTGTTTAGTTTGACAGAGTCCAAAGGTGTGTCTCTATTTCTATACATCTTTTTTTCCTCCACAACGATGCCTTTTTCTGTGCATATTGAACTGTTATATTTTGGTCTTTTCCAGCTGGAATGAAACTTACAGTCCAAAAGAAATAAAAAAGATGAAAGAGAGATGGGAAGAGTAAGTGAGGGAAATATGAAGAGCTAAGCGCCAGAGGCTGACATCCAGAGATTTCTTTTGGCTCTCTCTTTCCAGGGAAATCAGATTGAAGCAGTGTGCCAGTGGCGGGCATTAGATTCCTCTGGCATGGAAGGTCTGGCTCTTTGGGAAAGATATCTAGGAATGCCATGAGCATCTACATAGCCCATCTTGTATCCAGGGAAAGGGGTTGATTTAGAGTGAGTAGAACATAACTTTCTTCCTCTATCTTCCCCCTATGCTACGGCAGGCTGGGACTTTTGGACATGGTCACAGTCAAAGAGAACAATCCTTTCCTATTGCATAATTTGTGCTTTCCAGCAGTTATGACAATATTTTGGGATTTGGGAGGTCTGGAATTTGTATCTGGATCTGCCACAAATTTCTGTGCCCTGAGGTAAGTCACTTGTTTTTTCAGTAATAGCTTTTTTTTTTTTTGACCAGCTTTGTTTACTTTTCCTTGGAAATCAACAGGATTTTCTCCAGCTCTGAAATGAAGCATGTGTGTACATGCTTGGCTAAACCAGGGGAGACTGTTCGGCACCCTGTAGCCTTGAAGCTAAGCTAAAAGCAGATAAATTTGGAGTAGGTCCCATTTGAGTGTAACTGTTTCAGATGGAAGTAGTGCTGAAATGGGTGCACAAAAGCATCTCCTTCACACCTTGCAACACCTTCCTTCCCATCTTGGTATCACTAAACATGCCAAGATTAAAAAAAAAATTGTTTCCCAAAGACCACAGTGAAAATTGGATCCAAAAGGTTATGATCTTCATAGATACATAAAATCTACATGAATATTTCTTTCTGCTGTAAACTCCAGCAGTGTGGTGTTCTTCATCACATTCCTGAGCTAGTCATGCAATAAGTGCTTCTGAATTGCAGATAAAATATTTCTCTGTCTATACTTGACTCTATCTCAGATAGAGGAAAGAGGGAAGAGAAGACAGAGAATCCAGTTCTTGAAGATTATCCTGTTCTCGAAGAGGGCAAACACAGAGAGAATCTGGACTAGGAAATCAGATAATAGAGGGCTACCTCAGAGATGGAAACCAAGCTGGGCTTACAGAATTGATGTGGACAACTGCTGAAGGTCAAGCTGAGGAATGTCTGACATAGTTGCTTGGTACATATGGATTATGAGTGGCCTTATAGACAATATTAACTGCTGAAGACACCACTATCTGGGACCAGAGAGCTACAGACACTGCTTCACCATACTTCATTCAAACTCCATACACTTTGCTTTTCATTGAGTACAAAAAATCTCTGGAACAGTCAGATTGGCAGACAAATAAAATCTTCTACTTTACTTGATTTTATAGGTTACATTTTATAAATACTTATGTCGTAATGCCTACGTATAGACACATCTATGCCTTTCTAAATACACACACACACACACACACACACACACAGAGCCTATCATATATGCACATCTGTATGTAAACACATATTCAAAGTACTGAATACTGTTTATGCATGTTACATACATATATGCACACACAAACATGTCTGTGTGGCTGTCTGTCTATCTGTCTCTGAGAGACTTGTGTTACAAGCATAATTTTCTTCCTTACCCCTGATGCAAGTCTTTTTATTAACCTCCTCTGAAAACACCTCTAGTGCCTCATTCTGGTGCCTAATTGGCCTTATCATTAAGATTTTTTTTTAACTAATGTCTAAGCTAAATGTTTCCTTTTTAGGATTCAAGCCATTGCTTCTTGTTATGCCTCTCTCAATGATGTCTACCTAATATGGATTGATACGCTAGTCAGGGATGGTTTAAAAAAAAGCAAATAGCATCCATTAAGCAATGGCAATATAGGAACGAGTCGTATAAAAATATCCATCTATCTGTGTATATATTTCTCTCTGTGTGCAGATGGACACACAAACCATTTCAAATGCACACACACACACACACACACAAATCATACTGCTGCATTTCAAGGATTTGCAACATTTAAAATCCGTAGACCCATAAGAGGATATTATCTCACTCCCTGGATATCCCAAACTACCACACGCACATATTCTTGCAGAAGCCCAGTAAATTGTGGCTGACTGAAATACACCTCGCCTGCTGCTGACTGTGCCAGTCATGCTCATTGTGCAAGCTTGTGATCCCTGCTTTCTGAAAGTGAAAGGTGAGATCAATCGCACCCAAACCCAAACCCAAAGATTTAGGTCTGAAACTAGTCATTGTTTTAATTTTATAGGTTTGTGGGCTCTAGTAAAAGAAGCCTCCAGGCCTTGATTAAGATCTCTATTTGTTGCTTTAATGTGAAACAGTATTATTAATAATGTTACTAATAAGCAGTACAGAATGCAAATCCTGGGAACACATGTTATCAAAGCCTGTGCAGTCTTTAATTGTTGAATGTTCCTAAAGTACTTTTTGATCTTAAAAAAAAAAAAAAAAATGTGCGAGGAAATTGACATTATTATTATGGCTTCAACTCCACTAACCATGTGTTTTTCCCTGACTTCCCTAATTATTTACACAGTAAGTGATGGGCTGCTGATGGCACCAGACTTTCCTCAGACAGGGTATGATTGTGTAAATACCGAGAGTGAGTGGTAAGGGCTAATTTTAAGATGGATAATGTAGCTATTGAGATCAGAGTTCACTTTCCATCGTAGGTGCCTTGGGTGTAAAATGCAAAGGACAGAGGTAGGCTAATGGTGCCAGCAGAACTTTTTCTTGCTGCTGCTCAGAAATGTTTGAGTGTAATCATTAGACAGGAGTTATTACTGTTTTAATGAACAATTTGTTGAACGGTCATGCACAAACTAAAACTCTTTGATCATCGCAGTAGATTCTTCCCTCCTTCTGTTCCCAAAGCCCATTAGAATAATTTAACTCACCTCAAGTTTCAGCACAGCTTGTTGTTACTGGAAATTAGCTACTTTGTCCAATCCAATTTCAAATTAGACAACATAATCAGAAGAGCCTCTGCCACTTCACTGGAAGGACCATATTTCCACCATCAAAAAAATCTCACCATTCTCATACTCTCTCTGAAGTTTTCTTCATTTTCAGCCTTCTCTTAATTGCAATTTGTTTGAACCTCATAAGAACGCCATAGTTTCAGTCTACCCCCCTGCATTCATATAGAGTTATCATGTCTTCACTGCTTGAAATGACAAGTAACTCTCCTTGAATATTTTTGCTAAACCTTTCTCTGTTCGTTACCCTTCTGTCTTTTGGCGCCTCAAAAGAGGAAAATATTCTACACACTGAGTAATATCGCAGCTACATATAGCTGGACCTTTGTTCTGCATATGCCACGTATTTATTATGGAGATGTTAAAATCTAGGGGACAGCTTTTTCAAAACTATTTCATTGCTCCATGGTTCACATCTGATGTGTTTCTGGAATGAAGGAAGACAAACTGACCTCAAAGCCTGGACGACATGAAAATGAAATATGAGCAGTGTCTTTTCCTTCTGATCTTAGACTCTTACAGAAGTGGAAACAAGGTGCTTCATCTCCTTCTTGCATCTAACATAACAGGGATACAAAATGAATGTTCAACAAAATTCCTTTCTGAAGATTACCTCTCACAAATCAGAATATGAGATCTTAACTTGGCTGCTGTAAATTGATAAAGAAAAAAGCCCTGTAAGATCAAGCCATATCTGCTATAATCTTCCAGTAACCACAGCTGTACTGCACAAAGAAGTCCCCAAGTGAAAACTGTGACAAAGGAAAAGAACCCCAGGATAAACTTGTCTTAGTTTGGGCCAGAGAGATATAAACATCACCAGAACAATAATCTCTGCAAAAAAAAAGAAAAAAAAACATCGCAGAAACAAAGAAATTTATGGGTGTCTGGAAAAACATGCAGAGCTGAGATGCTATAAAACAGCACTGCTTTCATCAATAATTTGTCATCCCATTGGTTAGGCTACTATTAAACATTGCATTTGAATGCTATTGGGTATATTGTGTGGTTTATTTTGTTTCTTTGTTTCTCGATGGAGACTTAGTTATCTAATATTGGAAGAAGGGAAAAGAAAAATAACCTGTTTCTGCAGTAAATCATATCGACATATTGGGATTTCATCTTACATAGCTGAATCATTTGTATCTGACAGGTACAACTACACAGAAGATGCTGGACTTCACAGATAAATTAATTCTAAGAAACGTTTATAAATCTAGAGAGCTGCATTCATTGACTTCTGCTCCAAGATGAGGCAGAGTAACCACATTTTCAGAAAATGGGTTTCCTGTTGCTGTGACAAAAGAGTTTTTGGTGGAAGTCATTCAGTTTTTATTACTTGAAGAAGACAGTGTCAGGGTGAAAAAAATTCACTGTAATGTTCATGATGTTAATGAACATAAATCACAGGGCAATTTGACCTGTGGTTCTGGGAGGGTTTTCGTTAGCTAAAGGGATGTGCTGTGCTTTTGGTATAATTTGGTTCAGTGAACATAGAAACAGGAATCAACCTTCTCTCTTCACGGTGTGCTGAAGAGCCTGTGGTCTTAGCTGGAGTGGATGGGTGAGGGAAGGGTGATGGAGGTAACAGTCACGCTGAATGGAGAATGTGCTGTGCTGAGGAGCAAGGATTGCAGGGACATGGGACAGAACAGGATGAAGGCAAGCTGTAATAAGAGAGTTAGGAACTGCCTTTGATTTTAGAACGTTAAATGCAAGGATTTTAGTCTGTTTTGAGTGAAATGAGCCAAACTGCCTCTAGTACAAACATGGTCATCTACCTAAAAAGTGCCTAACCAAGCCATTCAATAATTGATAGGATAAAGATTTCCCTGGGCTTAATTTTATGGTTTGCATTAGGTAGCAATGGACATGTAACCACTGAACTCATGTCTTTGTTCATCAGTCTGTGGATTTTGAGGAGAAAAACTTCTTAAAAGTTTTTCTTCTTAATAACTTCTTAAAAGGAATGCTAGGTATGAGAAAAGGGAAGGGAGATCAGTGCTATGAAACCATGCTATAAGTAATTTGTTTGTTTATTCAAAGACATAAAATTATTCTTTTTTTTTTTTCCTGGTAGATTAGAGCTGCAGTAGGATGTT
The DNA here is from genome assembly GCA_009806455.1 of Tetrax tetrax. Lineage (NCBI taxonomy): Eukaryota > Metazoa > Chordata > Aves > Otidiformes > Otididae > Tetrax > Tetrax tetrax. The sequence goes on from WHYT01016698.1 coordinate 425,782, forward strand.
TCTGATGCTTTTATTTTCATCTGAGTTATGTCAACTATATTAGTACACATGTCCACGCACACACACCCTCCCTTCTTTGTACAAACATACATTCCTTCACTGAATCCATAATCCCTTGTGTTCTACAAGATTTTCATGGCTTGAAAACAGTCAAAACAAAGATTTTGTCTAATTAAAACCTGTGGCTAAGAAAATCAAGCTTAGTATGAAGAAAGGGAATGAAAGAATTGTAAAGTACCTTTTATGGTCTACTACTTAAACTACAGCCGTCCCTCCAGCATTCTGGAAAAAATCAATGCACAAATCAGCTCTTTTCTTATTTGACTTATGGGGGGATGTTACTGGGGTCACTGGCAGCTCTCCCAGCACTAAGTTCTTTGAATAAGTCCTGCAGGCAGAGAACCACCTCAGTATGCCAGTGTCAGACTTAGTGCGTGAACATAGACTAGAGATCGGTAACAAAAACAGAGGGCAGAGAGAGGTAAATAAATGGACGGTTCTGTTATTGGTATGTAAGAACACGAATATGAAGAAAAGTCATCTTTCTCCATGACCGTTAAGATGTTAATCTCTTTCCTGAGACAGAAACAAGCATCAGTGCATTATGTTCTTTAAGTTGTGGACCTCATCTAACTCCTTCCTTGCCTGAGCCTCATCAAACTCATTCACAAGTAGATCTGTTCTGCATGTTGCAGTGTTCTGAAGAGGACACTTCCAACTGGCTTGTGGTACTGTTGGGAGTCTATTGTTGGAGGGATTGTTTCCCAGAGAGAGGAGCAGAAGTTTTACAGTATCTTCCTCTCCCTATTCCCAGGCTCTCTAGTCAGCCTGGAAGACCTCACCATCAGTGCATAGATCATAGAATCACATGGTTGGATGGGACCTATGAGATCATCTAGTCCAACCGTCTTCCCACTACCATTGGTGCCAGAGCTACTAAACCATATCTTGTAGCTCCTCATCAAGCCGCCTCTTGAACACTGCCAGGGACAGCGACTCCACCACCTCCCTGGGCAGGCCATTCCAGTGCCTGACCACTCTTTGGGAGAACAAGTTTTTCCTCACGTCCAACCTAAACCTCCTCTGGTACAACTTGTGGCCATTTCCTCGGGTCCTGTTTGTTGCCTGGGAGAAGAGGCCATACCC
>WHYT01016698.1:447508-470103 GCA_009806455.1 Tetrax tetrax
AAAAAAAAAAAAAAAGAGAAGGAAAAGCTCCTGCAGTAACATTGGATGAAAATTAAGCTTCTCAGATCTGTTTAAAAGATATTCTGTTTGATCTTTTATATCTTCTGCTCTGATTATCCAGGTTCCTTTTGATGTTACTGAGCCCTATAGAACTGATATGTAAAAATACACATACATATGTATTAATATAGTGGGTACACACGCATATGCACACACTCTCTCATGCTGTCCTTGCTGCCTATGAATGGGAGATACGGACCCAATGGAGATGAGGCCATGTAGGACCAAGCTCCAGTGCTCTGACCCTGTGTTGTGTGTCCCATGCCATGGTGTCCTGGGGAAAGGAAAACATCCCTGTTCCTTTCCCTGGCAGGAATCACTAGGAAACCTGTGTTCTTGTGTGCACAGATGGTCTTGGTTGCCATTTTGAGTTAGGAAGCTGTAATTGTTTGGTGGCACACCCTGCCCTACTCTCTGTATCTCCCTGGGAAGTTGTGAACTAACAGCCACGATGTTGTATTTCCATGGAACATGGCCTCTCAGAGGCTGTCCAAAAAGACACCCACAGCCAAAAAAGGCACAAGACATTTACTCCTGGGGATCCTGGAGCTGCTTGTGCTACCTCTCAGCCCCCAGCAGAGGTGTCCCCATTCAGTCCCTCCTGCCTCCCCACTGCTCCCTGTGCCTTCCCACTAAGGCCAGCTCCAGACTCCTCAGCACTGTAGGACAAACTAGGTTTTCTTCTGACCTCCCCTTAAGGTAAGGGCAGTCCCAGCAGGGATCACTGATGCTATCAGGAGGACGGGGAAGGATTTTGCACAGAGTAGCAGCGACAGCCCTGCAATGCCCAGCCAGCTGCTGTTGCTGGGGGGGAGGAGGGAGGTGGATGGAGGCTGTGTTAAAATCCCCTTCTTGGCCAGGCAACAAGCCTACTTTGCCTCAGTGCCACCACCTGCAAAGCTCTTCTCACGCTGCTGTGAAATGTGGGCACTTTGGAGGCAGCAGGACCCAGCCCCGTGTGGCTGCAATAAGCTCCATGTCCCCCCCCGAGCGCAGGCTGCTCTGCGCCGGCCTCTGGTCCCCACTGCTGCTGCGCCCACACACTTACAAACCATTAATCTGCTTACCCTCAGGAGGCCCTGGGAGGCAGGCAAAGTGGTGTTAAGCTCATTTTACAGCAGGAAACACAAGTGATTTCCATACAAATACTGAGCTAGCTGGCACTAGACTGGCAATGCTGGACTTGCATTGCATCTACCTAGGCTCTTGTTCTGGGCAGGAGGGCAGCTCTCTGCCTCCCACCTCCATCTTTGTGTGCTTGGCTTTGCACTGCCAGGTGCCATCTCTTGCGAGGATAACACTGTCCTCCCTGTCCCCTCTCCTCAGGGGCCAGCGATTTCCACACCACCTCCCTCACCCCCTCATCCTCTCATGAGGATGAGCACGATGAAACGCTCCAGCTGAATTTGGGCTCAAATGCGTGCTTTCCTGCAATTTTAATACACTGACATGCTTCTAATTGTTGTAAGCGTTTGGAGGGGAGTGTTGGCAGCTGGGAGCAGTGGGTGCAATATTTTGGGTTTTCTTAGCTGGGTTGTTTCATCCCCCAGGCGCTGGCAGTCTGATCCCATATCGTTAGATGCAGTACTGGGTATTTATTCTCATTTCTCTTCTCCCTGGACTCTTCTCTATCCTCATTCGGATGTTTCCCAAGTAGATTTGTCTATCGCCACTCTCCTTGTAATGCTCCCAATTTAAAGAAAAAAAAAAGGAAAATACACAGCAAACTCTTTTAGTTTTACAGACAGCAATAAAATGATCAAAGGCTTATTTGTAGCTAAGAGTGGACATACACCATTCATTGAACTAAGATGGTGGGGAGGAAACATTTTCTTCATCTCCCTACAAATGTGTTCCTTTTAAAAAAAATCAATGGAGGCAAATTTTTTAATTAAAGCAGAGGCTGATCCTTCCTGCCCCCGGTGCTGCTACATGTTTTGTCATTGTTGCAGCTGTTGTTATCTAATCTGGGCCTTTATTTATTTATTTAGTAGCCCCTGACAACAGGAGATTGTAGCTCTGATTTCCCCGCTAGACTTGGGGGAACAAAAGAGAGTGGGCCTGTCGGAGGAAACTGCTTTTTGTTTTTTTTTTCTCCGATCACTTTGCTACTCAGGTGAGGGTCAAATACCCCCTTTCTGGGGCTTTCCCCCTCCTCCAGCTCTGGCGATGGATACAAAGGCTGTCTCCTTCTCTCCATCCTTTATACAGATGTGAATTCCCTTTGCTCAAGCTCCAGAGAGTCTCTGGGAATAAAATGTGCTCTGTGGATATGCCTTCATTTGCAAGTGTTATGGAGATCTGGAGCTGAACTGCTGAATGGCTGTCTTTTCTTTCCTTTTTTTAAAAATACCTCTTTTATTTTTTTTCCCCAGAAAAAAACTCACCAATTCAGGGCTTCGATAAAATGATCAAGAAAGTCAACTCCTAAAGTGTTTGCCGTTCTTCCTCACTCAGCAGATTCCTTCCTCTCTCCTTCAAACCCTCCCTCAACGGCTCCCATTACGTGTGAAATCAAAAGATTCCCAGTGAGGCTTTCATAATGAATGTCCAGGAAAAACATGTTTGCTCCAAGTGTGTTGCAGTTTGGCCTAGCACTGGACTTTGTGAGGCTGGGCAGGACCAAGCACATGGTCCATCTCCCCTTACTCACTGGTGCCCTGCCTGATGTCTACATGGGTGCCCTCCCTGATGTCTTTTGCTTTTCAAATTCATGCAACTGCATAGAGGTGGGGGTTCATCTGCTGAAAATGACTGGCAGTACCCAGCTGTTTCAATAACCCTGAAATCTAAAGCAGAGAGGTGAAGCCTCAGAGAATCTAAACAGGTTCATACTCCATTTCAAGAGCTTTTGCTATGCCATAATGGAGGGACATGTCCTGTGCCTGGGCTGTCTTCTGCAACAGGCCTTTCCTGAAGGCCATATTTCAGTTCCCACAGATGCCTTTTGCCTACGGGCCTCCCTGCTTGCCTAGACATAACCTAAGGGGCTCTCTTGACTGTCCAGGCACAAAGATGACCTCCATCAGCTGAAGATTTGGTCAAAGCATTTGTCTTTATGTGTCAACAGGACATAGGATCAGTACTGCAAGGCCTCAGGAGACATTTGTCCTTTCTGTACCCCACCACACTGTTGGTCAGGTGCTGCTGAGAGACAGGGCTTCACACGCACTGACCACAGACCACTGCTGGAAGCATGGGACCTGACTGGATGGATCGCTGGTCCCATCTCCTATGCCAAACTATACCTGTGTATGTGGAAGGAAACTGATAGTTAAAATTGCCCTGGAAGTGGTTTTTTTTTTATTTCATCTTATATGTATACATGCAGCATTCACATATCTGTTTGAGCCCAGCATCCCAGGCTCTGCGTACCCCTGACCTTTGCTGATCTTAAAGGCTGCCCTGGGCATGCAGCTCTTCCCCAGATCGGTGGGTCGGTGCTGGCAGCCGTACACGTGGATTGAGAGATGTGTCTGAATACCTGACTGATTACTTCACTGGCCAAAATACACATTGATAAAATAATTTTTACAAATTGTTTTCTAGTTTGCAAGAGTGACTCTCCCAACCCAAAATGAAAATTTTTAAAAAAAAATTGTTATGTTTTGTTCCTGTTTCATTAAAAGCAAGTAGATTTAATAAAAGAAATTCAGAAAAAGAAAAAGCTTTGTTTAAAAAATGCCTCATTAGCAAAAAAAGTTTCCCATTTTCACTCAAGTGAATTGATTACGCTATCTCATTATTTGATAGGAGCATGCATACATTTCCATTCAATGCTCAACTACTCTATTTTCACAATGAATAAAATATTTGACCAAAATCCTTCCTCACTTGTAAACCAGAATAGCGTCTTCCGCTAGGGTTACAAAGAAAACTAAATATTGAAGAATCTGCAGATTTGGAGTTTTGCTTTTGAAAGGGTGGGATCCATTTGGAGAAACTTACGTATTTACAACAAGCCATGCCTCCACCTGAAATAATCACCCTCAGCTTTCTTCTGTAGTCAACAGGGATCTGGTCTGTAAAGTCGAGGACACAACTCATCCAAAGACAGGCATCTACTTTCAGCCACATCACACTTCCCCTAAAAAAGCACTTTTCTCTCCGTGTTCTACATTGCAAGTCTCGACTGGTTTGCTCAGATGGAAGGATCTACATTTTAATTAGCTGTCTTAGATGTGGGTAAATTTAGGGAATGTTAAACCTGCCCAACTAGTTTAAAAGTGAGTTCCTTCCTTAAAGCTGTTCAGGACTCTAACAGGATTATGCAGAACATAATATGGCTGTGGTTTCCCTAAAGCTGGCTGTGCAACAGCACACGGAAATAAATGCTTCTAATTTCAGACTGAATGCCTATGGGCAGAGGCACCAAACGTGCACAACAGTGCACAATTTGGTATTTGCAAGTGCAAATATTCACTCTGTAGAGGAAACACTATTAGCTGTATCCCTTCTCTACTGAAGTCTTTTTTTTTCTCAATATTATCAAGATCTTAAAATGCACAGAAAAATCAGAAGTAGTAAGAAACAAACAACTCCCCTTCTCCCACCACCCACACTTACATAAGCACACACATTCAAAAGAGGTAAACTATATATACATATATGTATCTGCAAAAGATAAAATGCACTTAAAAATGCAATCTGTAACCCTGTTCCAGCTTTTGCCTTTATCAGGCAGCAAGTGAAGACTTTCCCACCAGTGGAGTGTAAATTCCATTAATAAATTCTGCTACAATATCTTTGGAAGTGTGAACCAATAAAATGTTATACCTGGAGATTAAACTGCATCCAGCCTCAGTAGAATAGCAGTGACATCTTTTTGGTGGACCTAGGCTTGGGTAAGGGGTTTTTGAGTATCTGTCTCTATCTTTCAAAGGGAGTTGCAGAAGGAGACTTTATTCACAGCACCTTGGGATAGATGTGTCTTTCACTACAGCTCCTTATAACTATCCGTGTTTGGGTGTTATCATGGGAGTAGCTGCCTTGCTATATGCATCTTTTTGCAATTGCATGGTATCGATTGACGGTGTAACAAAGTTTTTGAGTGATAGCTCAACAATGGAGAAGTTCCAGACTCCCTCTCTCTCTTCCTCTGTCAGTGGAGGGGAAAATGCCTTATCCTCAGCTTTAATTAAGCTCTGTGAAACCTGATCCTGCTATGTCAGACCTGTGTGTAGATTCAGACTTTCTGACAACATCTTAAATTCACTGACTGGCATTTGCTACGTAAATAAATAAGAGGATCAACCCAGCACTACTGACGAGAGGTCAAGCAAAATCTTTGGTCTGTCTGTGAAATACATGGGCCAAGTCATCGGCTCTTGAAAACCACCAGAGGTGTACTGAAGCCTACTGATTTACGCTGTGAGAAGAGGAGCTCCTGTAAAGGATTTGCAGCTGAGAAAAAGTCTGAGCCAGAGAGTGACTGCTATGGAAGTAATCAGAGGGACTAGCTGCTTGTAGACCAGAAGGCATGGATGGATCCCTATGAGTCCTAGGTCTATTCTGCCTTCTTGTGGCAGTGTTTACCATGCATTGGGTGGTGTACAATGCTACATGCCTAAATCTGCTTTTGAGTCAGACTTTCAGAGACTTTAGTTCTGGGCCTGTGTTCATGGTGCTGCCTAAAGCTCTGCTTATACCTCTGTGGATTTCACAGGGATGAGGATGGAGGCCTCAGGGCAACTAGGAGGACTACCTATACAATTATATAGGTTATCTCCTTTGTAAATTGGTCCAGAAAATGGACTGAGGCAATGTCTCATGTTTGTCAAAAACCTGTTATTGTTAGCACAGTGTTGGCCAATGGTCTTCTGAACCTCATCCAGGTATGGTCCGGAAGCTAGCACGGGTCAGAAGTTGTTCCCAGTCTGCAGAATGGATATGGGCACCTTCTTTTTGTGATGAAGGACAACTTAGCACTGTAAGTGTGAGTGTACAACCATTTGTCCTTATATACAGCGACTGCACATACAGTGACATGGATGTAGTTATTGCCCACATTGATACCTATCAGCTGGGGACTCAAACTTCCTCTGTTGTATGGATGCGCTACCCATATTAAAAACTCCCTGAACAAAGGAGACATACCTCAGAACATTCATTATATTTTCCCTGATTTTTATGTATTTTTTCTGAACACCTACTGACAGCTGCTGCTTGAGAAAGGGTGCTGGATTGCCCCTCTCTTTGATCAAAGTCACTATAACAACATTTATATCCTAAAACGTCTTTATTACCTTTAAGGATAAAACATTCCTGAGTTATTTCTTCTAACTGTCCCACATTGGGGGACATTCCCGCTTGCTTAATCAGCCCATTTTAACAACTGCATTTCTCCCCCTTGAAAATCAAGGGTGACTTTCAGCTCCCAGCATGATTGGAAAAAAAAGTCTGGCAGAGAATAAAGCAAAGAGCTGCTTTTCCCTTCCAGAACCTGTGTGGGAGGATGAGATTGGCACAAGCTGTTGGCCAAAATATCACTTCTGAGTGGCAAAGCTCTTCCTAGGACAGTCTCTTTCACATCCCACTTACAATAACAATAGCCTTGGTATCATTTTAAAAGAGAGAGCAGAGAAGGTATGGGGGTGGGAAGGGCAGGAATTACAGCCTTTATATTAATCAGATAGAAAAGCTCTGTCTCCCACAATTCTTTCATTAGCTGGCGAGACAGGTGCTCTCCGACCTCCAGCATCACTTACTTCCTTGGTAACAACTACTGCTGGCAGATGATCCCTCTTGTAGACTTCATCCATATTCAAAGAGTTGTCACATCCAACTGATGCTAAGAAGCTAATCAAGTGGAATTTTCTTTTCCTTTTCTTTCTCTTTTTGTTCTTCATTTTACTCCTTCTCTCAGGCTAAAAACATAGTTCCCTACCATGCAGTCAAATCCTTTTGAACCCTGGGAAAGGGCCAGATCCATGGAGAAAGGTTGACAATCCCTTTTCTGTTCACACATGAAGTCTCTGACGATTTTTCCCTTTTTACACATCAAGCATATGGCTGCTTTGCATTCCCATTAACAGCATTTAAGGACGAGCAAGCACAACCAGGGGCTTGACTAAGACAACTACTGCACCACACTTGCTGTTTCAGGGCAGGTAGGAAGTTTTCCATCAAAACTTTTTTAAGATAGAAAATTAAATTTCCCTGTGGTATCTAGGTATTGGAAGGACACGGCTTTATTAAAGCAGTTGATTTTTCAATAGATAGATAGAAGATGAGGGGAGTTGAGTAAAAATTACATTTTCTACAGAGAAGGCTAATATTTTCAGTGATGTTTTAATTTTCTTTCCTTTTTTTTCTTTCCATGGTAACTTCCGTCAGCTATACTGTGCTTCCTTTGTGTGCCAACATGGTTCTGAAGCATCTAGCAATAGCTTATATGAGAATGTTTTATGTGCATTTGATGCATTTTGTACAAAAACAATTTCTAACAGAGATTTCATGGTCATCTCTTCTAATTACATGCAAAGACTAAAGTAACATCATTTCAAATGCTGAGGGTGAGAATGCTGAATCTGAAACAGCAACTACATAAGAAAATCTGAGACTTATATCCTTGATCAAAAAAAAAAAAAAGAACAAGAAGAATAACGAAGATGCCATTTCTGCACTTTTCCATTCCGAGATGTATAGATTTCTGATCATTTGAATATTTATCTAGGGGAAAATCTGAGGTGACTGAGTTCAAATAGACAGTGAATCTTCATTCACAACTGTATGTCAATGGCTGTCAGTCAAATATGAGGAAAAGAGCATCGAAGTCGGGAATTTCTGTTTCTGAAAATATCAAGATTAATCTCAGTGAGAAACTCCAGAACACCTGAAATATCTTATTTCCAACTCTGAAAACAATGTATGAGCAGACAATGAGAATTCTTAAAAACAGTCCCAGATTTTTCTGAAAAATATTTGTATGCAACTGACCTGAAGAATCTCTAATAAAAAAAAGCTTCATCTATAAACAATAGCCCTGTTACAATATCACTGATTTGCACAATTCAGAGGAAATGCTGACATCCTCCATTCAAGCACTAGTTTCAAGCTATGGAAAATGTTGTTTTAAATCCTGATGGCATCTGTTTCTCTTCCATGAGCTAATTCAAGGGGAATAAATGTGCAAAACAAAGGAAAGAAGGAAGGCAAAGGCACACTGGTACCAGACAAACACCGCTCCCACAAATCTCCCTTATTTCCACCATCCGCTGCCAGGTTTCTTGTTAGAATGTGCAATGCATAATTTACTCCTCATGTCTTTCCTTTCATCATCCTGTGAGTACAGATTCTTCCATAGGCATCCTTGGTGTTACTGCCATTCCTGTCACTGTTGCAAACTGAAGCTGGCTGGTGGGTTTACTTACATGAGCGTGCACTCTGTGGGATTGCTCTGTCTTCATGACGCTATTTTTGGACCTCCCTCTCACTCTCTCATGTCTAGCAATGTCTTGTCTCATGGATACTGGAGAGCTAAGTTCATTAAAATGGAATTTGATGGGTTATTGCACAAAATTACCTTTATTTACATCTGCTGCCTGTCACTTTCAATGCTCTGTGCCTTTTATCACTTAATACTTCCACTACCTGTCCATGCCAACTTTCAGTGGGCAGCAGTTGTAAACTCAGGTTAGCTTTGCTTGCTGTGTGCACTCCTTCCTACAGAAGCTGCCTTTAACGGGCTGTGTGAGCTGGTGCCTTGGCCAAGAATGTTTGTTCATTGGTAAGACAGAGCTACAGCTGTGCTGATATCCAGAAATGCCAAGAATATCCATAAATGATTTTCCTAGGCTGAATTGTATTTCCTACACTGTTATTAACTCTTTGGCTATTGCAAAATATAGTTGTTGAGATCAGCTGGGAAGAAAATAATAACATTAAAAGTGAACTTTTGGCTGGAGTGCGCACTGAACCTGTGTCTTTCATATCTCAAGTGGGCTGGGCAGCAATATTTCATCTAAAATAAAAGTTCTGAATTTTTGTTCTTGGAAGACAGCTTAGCAGTGAGTCAATGAATGACTGCATAACAAAATTCATGTCTATGAGATATTCAAGAGGTCGAGACCCATTTGAGATCCCAGTGCCTTGAGTTAAAAGACTGGTTAGGCACACGGCAGACTGTGTCATCTACTGGCCGAGCAGTTTGTTACTGGAGTCTAGAATACACTCCTGGTTATGCCGCACTGCCCCACGTACTAGAAAATCTTGAACACCAACCCATTTTCCTGTCTAACATGCCACATCCATCACCTTCACCTCTGTTTACTTGTGTGAGCAATTCATCACAGGCGTTGAAAGGATGAAGAGAAGCAGAGTGTTATTTCCACAGACCTCAGCAGGCACTGGCTAATGTCCCACATCTGCAGAAGCTCAGGCAATAACATTTTTCCTAACGCTTGCTGTTAGTATGACACCCAAACACCTAACTGAGTACCACAACAAAGCCAGGAAATCTGCCTGCGTAAAAATTGCGCACATACCACCATGGGTCAGTTCAGATCTGGATCAGAAGCAATGGCTTTAAAGGCTTCCTTACTCACACTTTCTTCCTGCCCTTTTGTCAGTGAATTAACATGACATCAAAGTGTCTGCCACTCTGATCTCTGACCATGAGCCTATTAAAATTGCGTTGGAAGTTAACAATGAGGGTGGAAAACAAAGATCAAATGAATAATGCATAAACAAAGCACTTTAATTAGATATTGAAGAAAATAATACAAATATATTAGATAGCAAAATGTCTTCAGTTATAAATAAGAGGGGGAAATTATTATTTCTTTTTCCCCACTGGGAGAAAAAAATAAAAGGAAATAAAGATACACATAGTCTTTGATTGGCTGATGAGAATAAACTGTGGCGATATTTATACTTTTTTTTTGCTCTTCAAGCTTAATAATTTCATGTGTATTTGCAAGATAACACTTAGGTCATGTGATTTCATCAACCAATCAAGCTGCCAAACTCTTCGCTGACACTTGGTAATGAAGTGATATGCTAGGGTAGGACACAGTCACCTTATCTTTTTATAAATGCATTGAGTGGCATTTGGGATGCCTTCTTACCTTTCCAGTTCATTTGCATTACACAAGAACCCTCTAAATGTTAAAGCTTTCACTTGCAGAGAAAGTTTGACGCTTCCAACGGCATTCAAGGATGTCTTGGAGTGGCATAAAAATAATGATGTGCAGTTGTGTGTGTGTAGGGATGGGGCTGCGTACGCATGTGTGCAACAGCCGGCTGAGAGGCTCTGGAGCTGTCTCCGGCACCAAAGCAACGTGTGGCGTCCATCCGAGTTGACAGGCCTACCCAACCTGAAATCATCTGAGTGCAGTTTCTGAAATCGTTTGAAAGTGGAGTGTCAGGAAGATGTTTGCATGGCGGCTGACATGTCCTCCCGGCGTGGTTTAATGATATCCCTCCCTTGTCATAATTCTCCTCATGCTTCACAAATAATAACAGTGGTGGAAGGACTTGGCAAGTCGGCGTTGGGGGCAGGAACGGGAATGTGGGGAAGGGCTGGGAGGCAGGAAAGTGCAAATCGCTGCCGACAAGACCATTTGAAAGGACTTGAATCAGCCTGAACATTTGTACCTAGGAGGGTTGTGGGCATTTCTTGCCTTCCACATCATTCTACTGTCGCGTTAAGGATATGGATTTACCTGCCTTTGACAATCCGTCCAATCTAAAGCAGCAGGCAAGGATGAAATCCCTTTTGTTATGGAGGTCCACCTATAAAGGTGCTAATTGTCTCTATGTATTTGTTACAATACGTTTAGCAGGTGCAAGGAGGGAGAAGGCAGTGAACACTTTGCTGCCTACAAAAGTTTCCTCCTAACCCCACCTGGCTTCTGGCCTTGGTGGGACAGGCAGGCAGGCTGCATCTGGAGAGAGGCTAAAATAAAAAAAACGGCAAAATGAGACCTGAGTGGACCGAAGTGCTAAACTAAGTTGAGGGGTTTGAACTCCCGACTTTTAAAACCAACTCTGCTACCTTCTTGCAGGCTCAGCTTGGGCAAGTTGCCCCATGCTTCTGCGCCTCGGTCTCCCCTGTTGTAAGACCGGAGGAGAAGGCAGTGCTAGGATTGAGGAATGACGATTAATCCCAGAGCAGACCAAACACATCAAGATGATGTGAAACATGTTGTAACATTGTCACATAGGGGATGAACACGGTTCTTTTAAAACGCCCCATCAGCACTACATACTCTCAATTAAATGTAATTATAGCCAGGAAAAATGATCAAGAGCTAACTGACAGAGTCTATACTGATTTGATATTTCCCCTACTTCCAAAGAAAGAGGCACATATTCCAAGTGTTTGCTAATTAGTGTTACCTACTTGTCAGTGTAAGACTGAGAAACCAGACTTCTGGCTCCATTTTTGGTCAGTTCAGTGCATGTGGGAAGGATGCTGCCTCTGGATTTCTAGTGGGAGATGCACCCAGCAGAACAAGCCACGTCACCCACAAAGTCTGTGTGCTGCCAGGCAGAGAAAAGACTTGTTTCTGTCAGGCGTGAAGGCAGTGAGAGAGCAGAGGAGCTGGGAAACCAGGTACGCTCCTTCCCACGTCTCCGGATGGCTGTCTCAGCTGTCTCTGCAGCCGTAAGAGGCAGTTCAGGAACTGAAAGCCTGCATCTGCTGCTGAAAGAAACATGATTTTGTAGGTGCTCGGTGTCTGAGGACTTCAATGTGCAGTAAAAAGATAATTTATAGTAATCATAACAATCATGGGTGAAACCTTGAGGCCTTTAACAGTCTTTTGTGGGGCAGAACGACCACATAAGCTGGTGACAAGTTTGCTGTCTCAAGGACTAAGTAAATGACTGAACTGCAGCCCAAGGACTATCTCAGTAATAATACGGCAAGAGGAATGGAAAGACTCTCCTTGCTTTAGATAATACACCTGAGGAAGGGCTTTTGTATACTCAGATTTTGTCTTCTCCTCTGCCTTCATATATAGCAATCTTTAGAATGCAGTATAGTAAAAATAGATGGGTGGGGTTTTTTGCTTACTAACTTTGTATAAAACACAGATATGACTGCACTTTATCGAAAACACAAAAGCTTGTCTAGCCAAACATGTGTCTGATGTAATACATTTCAGCACAGTAGAGATTCACTTTAACCACCGTGTCCAGCTATGCAAGGGGTATCTGAGGCATCCATACTCCCCACTGCCCCTCGGCCACCTTTACACATACTAGGGACATGGAAAAACCTCCCAAGCCCCTTTTTAAATGTCTTTCTGGCTGATGTACAGTGGGCAGGCTCCTGTGAGGATGGAGGGCATCACCCGGAAGACAGAAGTCTGCATTCCTGCCTCTGGTAGCAATGACTGACACCATGGTAGCCTCTCAGGCTTGCATGTGCTGTGCGAGCCCTTCGGGAGTGTATTTACAAATTAAACGAAAGAGACAACAGATGCTTCCACATTACTTCACAAGGAACTGAATGACAAGGTCAAGGAAGAGGAAAGGAAGAAAAGAGCTTTGGCAAAAGGAGTGTGTACCTCAGTGGCCAGGATTATCTTAAATGGGCTCACAGCTACAGCGCTGGGGAGTCCCTGCGCACTGAGAAAGCCCATCCTTTGGATGAGTTGTTCAGCTATCACTCTTTCTCTTGCTTCTCTTGGCTTTCATGAAAGAGGATAAAGGATCCCAGTGCATTTTCCTTGTCCAAAGGATTTAATCCTACCACTATGCTGTCATTCCCTAGCTCTACACAGCAGATTCCCCTCTCTGTGTGTCAGCAGCTATACGGTACACAGGGATCAGCATTTGACCCAATCTACACATTGCTTTTCTAGGTTTCAGAGTTTACAAGGCATGGGCATACCAGTGAGCAGAGCTGCAAACCAAGAGATCCTCTCTTCTCTTGGAGTAACTGTCTGTGCTTGCTGCTGGTACAAATGTGTTCCCTGAAAACACTGGGAGTGGATATGGCATCTGGTTGCTTTGTTGTACCATGAACATGGTTCAGTTTTGAAGAGGTGTTTGTGAGGGTGATGGACAATTTTGAGATTGAAATTGAAGCCTGAATTTTCTGAGGGCTTAGATCAAAGTCTGATGTAGTCAAAAGAGCCTTTCCCTCATCACTGGGCTTTAAAGAAGTCTCTAAACTCTTTAGGTGAGAATCTCTAGCACCCATTTTGCCCGACACCAAATATCTGAAAATCTGGAGTAAAGGCAAATTGAACCATGCCTGCTCCTTCTATTACCAATGGAAAGATCTAGACTCCTCACTCTGGAGGGTGACTCCTGCTCCAAATATGGAGGTACAACACAAGCTTCATGCCAGAAATCATTATTACTGGTGGAAAAATGCACAAACCACAGCAACTGTGTGGGTCTGTAGGAACAGCACCAGTAGATACCAGAATACTCAGGTAAATCTTAAGGTATGTGGAATAGACATAATGCAGAAAGTCTGCCAAATTGTAGGCCTTACTGTTAAATACAGAATGAAATCTAAAATTAAGGCCTCTCAGGTAGAGATCCTAGTGAACTTCTCACATTTTATGTGGCTTGGTTTCCTCAGATGTCTCCATGACCCCAGTTAATGTTTCCTCACCACAAAACAGCAATGGGAAGTAGTAAAGTTTAATTGTTTCTGCCAGGGGGCATTTAAGGTAAACACTGTGCAATTACCTATATTTAACTAAGAGACTGGGGAGGGATAACACATCCATCTTTACCAATATTTTTAACAGAGAGGATACCTACTTCCATTACAGATATTTAGGATGAAGTGCTTAAGAGACTTAAGTAGATAAGCACCAGGTGGGATACGAGCTCGCTCACTCTTTCTCTTTTTGGCTTGTTTAGTTTCTTCTTAATATAAAATCCACATAACCAAAGGAGGATTGCAAACAAAGAAATAACATAAATCTTACAGATTAACCCAGGGTGCATATATTTAAATTCAAAGTATTTCTAAAAGGCTTCTCCCTGATTTTTAACAGGGCTGCATTCCCATCTATTTTCAAAGAAATCCCTGGAAACAGATGGATGCTTACTACACTTCAAAAATTTGGTAATTTCTTTTGGCCCTAAACACAAATTGAGAAAAGTGGGTACTTATTTTTGAATACTTTGTCCTTAAGGGCACTTATTCCTGAGCATCATCCTTACACTTGTTTTACAAATCTCTAATGACCCCAGCGCAGTTGGGATGTCTGTTCACATTTTAGTTGAAAGACAGCAAGAGAGAGAGGGGCTGTGAAGGGCAGTCAGTAGTGAAGAGAAGTTTTCAGTCTTTGAGCTCCTGAGCTTTTCTTACTTGAGATTAAGACGGGGAAGGGGTTATTCTCCGACACGGGAATGAGCCCAACGTAACGGAAGAGAACTGCTGCTCATGAGCTCTTCTGATGCAGACGGGTCCATTGGGAGAGCTCCTCCCGCATGAAAGATCTGTGCTGGCACTAATGAATTTCTTAGCGATTGATTATGGAATCAAAGCTTGTCGTCTGTCCTCAATGGGCCTCAATGTAATTTCTGCACATGTTAAAGAAGCGACTCGTCTTTGTTGATACAGATTAGGATTAAAACACACAAGGGGAGGTGGGGAAAATGATGGAGCTCAAAGCTTCCACCTGTATCTTCTCATCTTTGGAGCTTAGTTTAATAAAAACAGAAAACATATGCAGGTGGCTGGTTCAGAAATACTTTGCCAGCATAGCAGCTGCTTAAAAGCTTCCAAATGCTCAAGATGTTTATGAACTGGGATCTATCTCTTGTCATCCTCCATCCTCCACACTCCTGCACACCTCCTCTAATTACAAAATACCGAAACACTGAATAGCAAGTACATTCAGATGAAGCTAGATTCTCCTCATCTCTTGCTATGCTATCAAATCTAGTGATCTGAGAGAGCAGTTTGGGCTGACATAGCCTGGGGTCTCCTCCTGTGCTGTCCATGTGTACTTTGTGTCACTTCTTGTGTTTTAGAAAGTGATTTAGAGGGGAAATGGAGCCACTAGGAGTATATAACTCTAATACTTGGGCTATAACCCAAAGTATAAGA
Source organism: Tetrax tetrax (assembly GCA_009806455.1). Classification (NCBI taxonomy): domain Eukaryota; kingdom Metazoa; phylum Chordata; class Aves; order Otidiformes; family Otididae; genus Tetrax; species Tetrax tetrax. Next base: position 462,597 of record WHYT01016698.1, read on the forward strand.
ACTGCAACACAACAGAAGAGGACAGAGTGGCTTTGGATTAGAGGCATTGGAGGGGGTAACTGAAGTACAGTTCAAATAGTGATGCTCTCTTACCCTGATTCCCCCATATCCGGAGAACATCACAGTCAACACTCTGCATGGGCACACAGAGACTCAGCTTTAACTACACCTTTACTCCTACCAGAGGTAGCTCTTCTTGGTTTTTGAACCAGGAGGTTTTTGTTTGCAGAAGGACGTTGGGAAACACTGACCAAGGAGTCTTCCTTCTGCAGCCAGATCTGTTGCAGTCCAGGCATATTGAGCCTTGTTGTGGGCTCAGTGAATCTGCTCCATGTGCCAGGCGAGGAAGCACTGCAACATCTGAACTATCAGATATTTCTTTTCTCTTCCTTTCCTCACTGCCTGCCCTGCCACCTGTGAAATTTCTAAAACTTTTTTCATTTTCGAGGAAAATTAAATAAACAAATAAATAAACCCCCAGAACTCAAAAATTTCTTATTAAAGTTCTGAACATATGCTACTTAGGAAAAAAAAGAACTAAGTGAAATTGGCTGATAAAGTAAGAATCCCACAAAGGGCTGTTCTTCCAATCATCCAGTATTTCTCCTGTAATTTCCTTAGAGATTGTGGAATGATTTTCCAGATGTCTCTGTTCCTTCCAGGTGGTGTGTTCAACATGATTTGGAACAAGGCCAATCTTATGCTTTTTGCTATACAGGAGAGAAGATACTGCTCAAGGTACATGTATGTACACACTTCCACATTTCTGGAAACATAAACAGCACATTTTCTTAAGTGTGCAAGTAAAGTACAAGTCAGAGGAGGGTGGTTTTCTTGTGAGGCTGACAAAATCGATCTGTCTGAGAAAGATGCCACGTTTTCTCATCAGTAAGAAAAAAAAAGCCAGGGCAGTTTGTGCTGTTAGAGCATTTGTAAGGGGTCAGGAGGTGGTCCAGTTTCCTACTACTCTTTAATTTGACTCACATAAATCCTGTTTAGCCTCAAAGCTGCTTTGGTTCCGTCCCAAATGGTATACTTCCCTGCTTGCTTGTTGAACATAGGTTGGAAGCAGAGATGTGCAACCACAAAGACAGGGAAAGTGGGGCTTCTTCTGGGGCAAGAAGTCACGGCAAATGAAAATAGCAACAGTAAGTTTGGGTCAGTATATTGGATCAGGCCAAAAATCATTGCATATTTTGCCTATATTCGGTATCTTGACATGTGGGGCAAGGAGATCTGTTGATATGTCTCCCTGAGGACCTCATCCTGTCGCTGCTTTCTGCAGGGTGCACTGACGTTTACAGGAGATGCAAGTGTGTAACTGCTAATGGAGATCTCCATCCATCTCAGCACCTCCTTCACATGTGAAAGAGCAGATGTAGCTGACAACAAACTGGACCATTCCTCAACAGAGGGGTCTGCTCCACTTTTCACCCAACAGCAGACTTTTCACCCTGCAAACGTAACTGCTTCTCTGTAAATGAGAACTGTCTTTATTTTTGGTAGCAGCTCACAGCTCTACTGTGCATTATCAGAGAAATTAAGCCAATCAGTACTATCAATGGCCTCAACTCCCTACAATGGGTGGATACAGCAGTGTAAATGCCACAGGTGCATTTTAATACTTGTGATTTTTAAATAACAAGGAGGATCCTTGCTGAGAGGACATACAGAGCTGGGCTTTGGCTGTCGCAGGGAGTGTTGAGCAGGGCCATTGAGTGGGGTTTTCAATCTGCCTCCTCCCAGCACTGATGTCAGCAGAAGCAATAACAACTTGCTGGATTTTAAGATGAAAGAAGAAGGGAAGGCATTTCCCCCACACCTCCATATTGGCTCCTGTGTTATATTTAAATACCTTCAGCATGCCAGCATCACAAGCGAAGCGTAAGTGATGGACCTTGAGTCTCCATTGCTTCAGCTCTACAATTCACTATTGCAATTCCCTCAGTTCAGACTCCGTGTACATGTTTTTGCCATTTTCACTCATGTTTTTTCAATCGAAGCCTAGCCTTTTAATGGGTAATTTTTTTTTCCAGCACAGTGCCTAAATATTGTTGAAGAGACATTTACCTTCCTCAAAAAAATAAGTGTGATCTTCAGAAAAACTCTTTAATCTTGTGCTGTCAAAAAGACCTTGATTTAATTGAAAACTTGTATCACCAAGGGAAAGTGTAATACTCATCAGCTATCTGTAATGCCCATCTAAGCTATCTATTCAGGTATGTTCTATAAGGCAGGAGTCTGCTACCCTGTGTAACTTTTGAATAAAATCAGGAAAACTAAGAATGGGGTGAATTCCAGAAATTTCAATTTTTTTTCCCCTTTTCTGAATTGGAGTCAAACTTGTAATATTTTTTCTAAGCTGGTCCTCTAAGAACAAAACTGAGGAATAGGAAAGAACTTTTTCTCAGCTTAGGCTCACTGAGATTTTCCATCTCCATAATTATCTGAATATTAGAATGCTGTGCTATGATTTTAACCTTTTACATATTTTACCCTTTTTATGGTAACCCTTTCTTCCCTGAAGTTTTGCTTGCATTTCACACACTTCTAGTACATTTCAAGCACTATAGCCTATGCTTTCTTGAACAACCAAAGCCAATTCAAACATAAACATACATATATTTTTTAATACTGAAACAAGAAATTTGCATAATTTCCACCTGGTGTCTCTTGCACCGGGAGATGTATTGAAAGCAACACTTTGTCTTGAACTGTTTTGATTTTAACAAATGTCTTTTCCAATAAAGTGTGGGAATCATCTTCTCCAGCTGAGGATGTTTAAAATTTAGATCTCTAAGCTGATCATCCTAGGATTCCTTTATTGTTATTTTGGATGTATAAACACCTCCTGAGGATAATTAATCTGTCTTTTCTTATACACTTATCTTTGGCTGCAATGAAATGACCTCTGGAGGCACCTGATCTTCTGTATGGGCTATAAGGAAAGCCTGACATGAGTAACCCAGATGAGATATCTGGCTTGTAGAAGGCCTAAATGAGGGAAGATGAACCTTCTCCCAATTGGATTGGCAGAAAATGCCCCCAAGCCCTGTTATTGGCATACCTATGATCATCCTTGTATCAGATCCCCTGGTATCTGCTGACTCCTGGATGTTGGTTCATGGGCAAATGAGGCCATGTCTTTATCCGAAAGTACTGAGGAGAAAACCACAGGATGTCACCTGCAGTACATAGCTTGCTTAGAAGTGCTGCTGAAGTGCCAGAAAGTTTGAAGGTTGCTTTCTACCAAGCCATCAAAGAGCATTGGAAACAGGCTATATTTTTCCCTAAAAACCTCTTTTTTATTTGCACCTCAGGTTTATTTCCCCAGAGTTTGCAACAGCCGGGTTCTAATTTTGGATACTTGACTACCTTTTACTGAGACAGTCACCAAGAACATGGGATTGACAATAAGTTTTTGGATGCGAGAATCAGCAACAAATTACTTTTTGAAAGTAATTTGAGCAACACTGAGTAGCTGATAGATTCACAAACACTTTCGCCTGAATCAAGACTTCCACAACAAATACACCAGCCTGGACGAAGAGAGACTTCTTGTACTAGAGGGATGACTGGATCACTGAGCATAGCAGTACTCATTATAGACAGAAAAACATAAGAGGAAGGATAACAAGGGAGATCTTATGTAGTCTAGGGAGGAGAAGGGTGTAGAGGGAAGTGCTGAGGAGACTTGAGTTACTCTGGCCTGTTGAAATCTTAAGTGAAAATTAAAAGGAAGTCCAGAAAGATGAGGGAAGAGAGTAGAAACCACAGTGAATCTAGCATTTCTGATCTCAGCTCAGCCTGCAGTGAGTCTGAAAATGACCTCAGGCTGGGGATCTCCAGCTGTGACTCTGGCACAGATGTCCCCCCTTGCCATCAGTGAGGAAAGGACAGAAAGAATAATGGCTGCTATTTCCACCCCTGCATTTACTCCTCAGAGTAAAAACAAAACAAAAAAAAAAAACAGCAAAAAACAAACCCAACCCTTCTGCCCCAAGACAACAATAAAATCTGCTATTTTATTGCAGAATAAAATAGCAGACAGGGAGGAGTGACCTTGTGAAAACAGACCCCTGAAGGAGAGGATCTCATGCTTTGACACCTACAGGGCCATTTTCTTTTCCCAAAATACCTTGTGCTGACCTGATCTTGCTCCCTGGAAGAGGGCTGATAACAATCCCTCCTGACCAGAGTGAGGACAGACTGGCCAGCATGCAAGATCTTTGGAAAGTGCTGCCCATCTTATGTACAGCTGCCCAGCAGGAAAGGGCTGTCTCTCGGCGGGACCTCGGTGGCTACATCTACATTACTCTGAAAGGGCACCATCTGGAGCAGCAGGACACATGGCATACTCCACCTCCTGTGGGCTGCCTGCCTGCGGAGAGTTTGTTTGGGCCTGCCTGGTAGCACAGTAACCCTCTAGGTATCCCTGCATCTTCTGCAGTGCGAGCGGAGAATACTTGACATACTTTAGGCCATTCTAGCAGGCTCATTATCTGCACGGAGGGTGATTTCCTGGTCTTGAGCTTTCTGGGCCACCCTTAACAGCCAGTGTAGCCATCTAACATCAAGCATTACTCAATTCCACCTGTTCACAAGCAGTTCTTCCCCTCTTTTGGACAAGAAAGGATTTTGCATCTGTGTCCACCTGGGTCATTCCTCTCTCCTTCCCTCCACCCATCTACGCAAAACCACACACAGCATCAGAGAAGGAAAAGCTGATTTACCATAACAGATCAGAGCATGGGTACATAGGAAAATATGCTGTTTGTGACAGATAGAGCCATCCAGCTTATTTGATAGCTCTGCTCCCAGGGGATTAAAATACCTCCTTCATCTCAGCAGAGAGCCTGCGTAAGGAAAGAACCTGAATTAAAATCTACCTTTTGCTTCAGTGCCTTCAAAACACTGCTGCCTCTCATGAACAAAGCCAGACACAATCCTATATTCAGTGTTCTGACTCGGTACTGTTCAGTTTGTTATCTTGCCTTCTTTGTTTGTTCCACTTACTTGTTGTGTACCTCTGACATAAGGATAATAAAAATCTCTGGAGGAGGGGAGCATTCTCCCCGCTGTAATGAGGGGAGCTCTGCCTCCACCCTGGTGCTCCTAGGCAGTCATCAGTCTCATCTGACTAATGGGCTTGTGGTGGTCCCTTAACCACAGCATCTGAACACCTCCCCATCTTTAGCTAGCCAGCTAATTCACACTGTCTTTTAAATAGCTAATGTTAGGTAAAGTAAATAAATCTCATCCTAATTGACTGGATCAAGGTAGCCCGGGAAATCTGTGATATAACAAAACATAGAATTTGCACCATAGGACAATGTCCTCCCCAGCCTCAGGTTCATGCCCCTAATGTGAAATAAAAACACATCGAGGGCTACCAAATAGAAAGACACCACCTTCGGCTCCAGGATCTTTTGAACTACAAATCATGAGATGAGATTAATCAAAGTAAAAAAAAATAATCAAAGACAGGATACCAGGCAAGGCAGATGCTTGGGCTGCCCCAGCCTTGCCATTCTTGTGTTCTTCCCTATCTCAGACCTTGGATTAGTCACTTAGGGACAGCTTGTTAGTGGCAATATTGTTCTCAACTTTCTTGAACAAGGTCACATTGAAAGTCTGTAAAAGGTCTGAGAATTAATTCCAAATTGCTCAAGTGAAATTTCTACATGTTGGACTGTCCACCCCCTGATTCAAGGTTGCTACAACTAATTTCAGCTGCAGAGTATTAAACTTTTTCAGAAGCTATCTCTGATCAGTTGATAGTGGGGGTTTTTTTTGGTTTTTGTTTTAAAAAAAAAAGAAGGGGGAACACGTCAAATAAATTCAAACAATAAATAAGCCAGCTGAAATCGAGGTCTGCTCATGGATATTCAGTAAGCTGCAAAAGAATCAAAATCTGTTGGATAAATTATTCATTGCAAATTATTTGTTCATCTTGACAGTCATAAAATTATACAATCCATTAAGAAAAAAAAGCACCCAGTCACAGTATTTGACTTCAGCCCTGTGCTACAGAGAAAACCCCACTGCATTTGTATTTGGGAAGAAAGACGCAGCTGTGTCTCCACTGATGAGATCTGGGGGTATCCAGTACCTCCTAATTCAGCCTGAGAGATGGAGTACCATACAAGTAGCTGCTAATCCATGCCTCTGGGTTGGATGATTTTGTTTGCTCTTAGAGGATCTGAGAATGTTCCTTCACATTCCTCTCCCTGCTCCAGTGGAAAAGAGAGAGTGTGGAGACCACCACACTCACATACCTAAAATGTTTAAAGCGACACAAATCCACTCCAGCTTTGTGCCAGTGTACTCCGTTCAAAGTAGGCTGTTGAAAAACATCTTGCTTGGACATATCTGTGGCTCTTTACGCCACCTTAACTGGATCGCTAAAGGAAGATTGTTGTGCCTTGCTGTCACCTCACAGTGGTCCTGTTTTATAGGTGAATCCTTGGGTATGTTCTAGCACACAAAATAGAGAGTAGGAGTGTGCTCTCTACTTCCTCCTGGCTGTGTCATCCTCTCTCAGATACACACCTGAGATGTCTCCCCTGCACAACTTGATAAATCTGCCTCTACACAAGGGAGAGGCATTGAGCTACCCTGATAACTTATGGCTGGGCACACTCTTTGTGCTCATTTTGCATTGCCAAGTGTGGAGGGGTTGGACTCATGTTGATAAGCACAGAGGTCATGTCAGCCGTCACTTTGATGCTATTCATCCTACTTCTTATAGTGCAAGCCACTGAAAATATTCTTTATTTTCAAAACCAGAAATATAGTCGAGCCCTTATCAACATACAGCAAAGCGTACCAGAGCTGCACACACTTCAGTGCAGCGGGTCTCATACCAGGCTCTTCTGTTCCACGTTTGGGCTGAAGGAAGTGGAAATGCCTTTGATTACTTTTACACACAAATGCACACACAGATTCCCATGCACATATATATGTTTCTCCGTGTGTGTACAAAGACCAGTGCAATCTGATTAGTAATGGAAAAAGTTGAAGACCTCAGAGAATAAAAAATCTGCTACAAAAGCAGAGAGAAAATAGGTGCTTCTACTCTGTTCTACACAGCATCTTACATACTACCTTCATCACCATGGCATTTATTTCTCTCTCTGAGTTTTTCTTCTTTTTAAGGTTTGATCTGAGGCCAGGTTTTCTAATGAGTTTAGTGAAAGGATCAAAGGATGAGAATCACCATCTGCCTAAAGAAAACAATACTATTTCCAATTGCATGATGGTATCTGGCAGGGAAGGCAGATTTTTGGGATCCTTAGCTACATCATAGGAAAGAGATGGGAAGAGCATTAGAGAAGGAAACCTTATCTAACCAGATGCCAGTAAATTTTCAAGTCTTCCCAGACCCCTGCCAATTATTTTATTTTGGCAACAATAAACAGAAAAAAAAAAACAAACAGAGAAGAGAAAGAAGAGAAGAGAAAGAAGAGATTCGGAGAGGTTCGGAGAGGTTCAGAGAGGTTCGGAG
>WHYT01016698.1:470123-592237 GCA_009806455.1 Tetrax tetrax
GGAGAGGAGAGGAGAGGAGAGGAGAGGAGGAAGGAAAAGGAAGGAAAAGGAGGAAAAAGGAAGGAAAAGGAAGGAAAAGGAGGGAAAAGGAAGGAAAAGGAAGGAAAAGAAAAAAAGAAAGAGAAAAGAAAAGAAAAAAAGAAAGAGAAAAGAAAAGAAAGGAAAAGAAAGAGAAAAGAAAAGAAAAGAAAGGAAAAGAAAAGACAAGACAAGACAAGACAAGACAAGACAAGACAAGACAAGAAAAGAAAAGAAAAGAAAAGAAAAGAAAAGAAAAGAAAAGAAAAGAAAAGAAAAGAAAAAGAAAAGAAAAGAAAAGAAAAGAAAAGAAAAGAAAAGAAAAGAAAAACGAAAGAAAGAAAAGGAAAAGCACTGTCATGTGAGAAGCAAGGAGTAGATGTATTTATCTTACTACTGGAATGAGCTTCAGTTGTACAGCGGGACAGGCAGGCACTAGTCAGACAGACAGAGCTTATTGGAATGAACTCATGTACGTCCAAAGTAGCTCCTCTCCTACCCTATTTGTTCCATCTCTTGACAGATCCCATTAAGCTCAACTGAGCTAACTGGTTTGCAGAGCCCTGTGGGCTATAGCAAGGGAGTGGATGCTTACACAGCTTTGCTTTGCTGTGGTCTCTTCTGGGGAAGGGGAGTTGCTGAAACAATTTAGTGGTTGCAAGGATTTAGCAGGTGGAGATTTAAAGAAGGGAGAACAATTTCAGATTAAGATGTGGGTGACGGTTTTTCATTTCCAGAAGCCAAAAAACACACTCTCCTAATATGCCTGAGAATAAAAAGAAGGACTAAAATGTTACTCATGACTTTTGTGAATCTTGGCATGTGGATGAGTGCTGTGTAAAGTCCTAAGTTAGGAAGAGGGATTTCAAAGAAATTTAGACTGGTGAGGAGATCATCATTCCCCTGTCATGGATTGCTGGACAACCATTGAGCTTGGGTGTTAACCTCAGCATCGATCCATACAGGGACAGCTGGTGTGACCATGTAACACCACATCTCCATACTACTGTGCACCCAGAAGTCTCAGACAAGCATTCAGTAACCTCAAATTCTATTTCGACACAGAAAGAAAGGAGATTTCTAAGGCAAAATGTGTATGTATGGCGATCTTAGCAGAATATTTGTATTTTTTAATGTTGGTATCAGCCTCTTCCTCCTAGGCAAGTTACTGGTACAGAAGGGTAAATGAGCTAAGCAGTGGTGGAGTGAAGGGGGAGACAACAAATCCACAGCCCTAGAGAACAAGCTAAGCAAAGAAGGACTCACTCAGGCCTTTAGTGCAGCACCCAATCAGTTACTTGGCATTCCAGCAGGGTGGGTTAATCCTTTGCCTTTGATGAATCTTTAATCTTGGCACCTTGTGGCTGAAGCCAGCACTAACTAGAAGATCTTGGCGATCAAAGTAATGCACTTAAATATTTCATTTATAAATAAAAAATAATAAAATAAAAAATAAAGACTTGGCTTCATAATAGCAATAAGGCAAATCCAAGGGAGTTGTTATTGCCAATTAATCACACTCTTGGGACTGAAGAGCTCCACTGCTCCTTGTAACTCTAATTGCCCTATGGGTGCAATTATCCATACCCCCCTCTTCCTCTCCCTGTCCAGCCAGACCTTATGGCTTAATTCCAGGCTAGGTTTTCTAGTTTTTAACCTCTGTTGCTCTAAGTCACCCTTCTTGTGATTCAGTCTGGGGATGGAGAATGATAAGACTAATTCTTCTCCTCTTCTGCATGTTCACTCTGGCCAGCTGCAATGTAGATGTATTCACACCTGCTTCCACGTGCACTGATCCAGGCTGCCAGCGAGGACACTCAGGGGAAGCTCTGTGCTGCAGAAGATGATGCATGAGCACTGTCTTTTTGAACAGGCTCTGCAGCTCACGTTCACGACAGCACATAATTCTCACCTCCTACTCAAGACCTCCAGCTACAGCCTCTACTCAGATCCTGGGGGCTGGACATGAGCCACGAAATTTTGAGCATGGAAAGGAGCCTCCTCATTGCTATTTGTGCTACTTTGAATGTTTGGCAAAAACTAATCCTGTTAAAGACACATACCCTTCTCTTCATTATCTACCATTGAAGCATTTCCCAACTTGAAGCTTGAATCTGACCCACAAAACATCTAAACCTATGTATAAATGGAGGCACAGGCAACACTGCCATGGGACTGACAGGAACAGATATTTGGGGAAAGGGAAGAAATCAGGGCAAGGAAAGCATATCTAATTACTTTTGGGGCCTATTTATATGTTTTGCAGAAATAAGTTTCACTACCTGACTAAGTGCCATTAAAAATGAACTTCCCTGGATCCATCTTGGGTGTGCTGCCTGATAATTTTGTTCGGTGGCCACACTTCTTGCGGTGGAGAAGCAGTGAAAGACTATTCTTTGTTCATGTTCCCTGAGACACTCTGTTTTACATACATCTGTCACACGCCAGTTTTATGATGAGAAAATAAAAGCACCAGTTAGCTCCTCAAAGAAAAAAATAAAAGTTGATTTAATCACTTTCTGTGGAACAGAAATTTGAGAATACAGGGCTCCTTATTTTAGCAGATGGAGATGTAGAAAGAACCAAATACAAGAGGACAAAGCCTAACATGTAGAGAGGAAATAAGGTGTCCTTTTTAAGGATAATTAATTGTTAGAAGTCTTTACCAAGGACTATAGAAGATAACCTGTCACTAGCTACTTTAAAATGGGATCAGATTTTTTTCTAAAACATATATTTTACTTTGACAATAGCTCTTGGACTTGAAATGGGAAATAATTCAGAGAAGTCTGAAGGCCTGTTTTATGTAGCAGCCTTACATTGTCACACCAGTCTATTCTGGGCTTAAAATGCATGAATTATTGAGGTCTGATACTGAGACTCCACGGCAAAGGTTGCTTTCTCTGAAAGGCTCAAGCTTTTAAAGGTTCACTTGTAGCTACTTGTAATGTTCATCACCTACTGTAGTGGAAGCCCAAAGCTTTGAGTTCAGGTCTTAAATAAAAAAAATAAACCAAGGTCTGGATTCAAATTGTACTTGTTTTGTGGCTGATCTGAAGTTGGTCACCCCTCTCTGCCTAACCATGTGAATTGAGGGCTGCAAAAAAAAGGTGTCATACTGCAAGTTCGGAACTCACTATTTCCTTAAAGAAACCTAGTCCATAACAATAAAATTTTCCTCATGTTTTTATTCTTTAATATATCCTCAGCTGTTTTAAAGGAGCAGAGCTCCCTTAACTTCAGCTGAGCTGTAGCAATTTAGCACATCTGAGAATGTGTCTCATTTCACCTCTCTGTTCACTGATGGCATCACCTCTTGAGAGAAGAAAAAGGCAAATTTAACTCCCATCACCAATTCATTCCTTGCTTTCACTGCTAAGGCAACTAACAATTATTGCTGATCACACACACATACACACAGAGCTTTGCAGACAATCACTGCAGTTGTCCTGCAAAGAAAATGCTCCAGCTTTCATAAAAGTCAGAGATCAAACAGTTCCTATGCCTAGTCCTTTCCTGCAGCACTTAAGGCCTGGAAAACTTGCTGCTTGTGTTGTAATCTTACCCAGCTACAGGATATGTGACTGTGTTGCTTATTCCTCCCCTGTGTAATGTAGACCTCCATGCCTCACATGAGCCAGAGCCCTGTATGAGTTATACAGCTATTATGTTATAAGTAGGACTGATGTATTACAGAATGCTGCCATAGATCCTATTAATGGCACTCGGGCTCCATTTTTTTCTCCCTGTAGTAAATCCTGCACTTTTTTGGGAAAATGGGCAGCCTCACAAAGATGCAAAGATCTAGTACACAGGAGGTGCTTAGGCAAAGTTTGGGATGTGCAGGGTTAGGCAGTAGCAGAGCACCTCGCTTCTCTGCAGTGGCAGGACTGACGTTGACATCACCAGTCCCTGCTGCTAAACTGCTGTCTTGTCCAGTCTTGAGCAGCACCACTGCCAAAAGTTTCCCCCACTCCCACGCACTTCACTCCATTGCCTGAATAGCTTTTACCATAATAGCATTTTCCTTTGTTCTGAATTTACAGTTACCTCAGTCCCTCACCACCATTCATTCTTTTCTGCCCACTGACAGATTTTCAGGTATCTGCCTTGTTTGTAACACTCTGCTGCCCAGAGTGATACATAGTCTGATATTCACATACGGTGTTTTATACAGAGTGATCTTGATAAGAGACGAATCTGGAGCTGTTTTTCAGGCTCAAACATCTCTGATCTTCACTAAATACACATATTTCTGGGCTGCAGTTCCATCCTGCTCTCAGTTCTTTATAACAGGAAAACCATATGCAGGGACTTCAAATCTCTATCTGGATATGACTCAGGGACCTCTCTGCTTTTAATAACCAGGATTCAAACACAATACAAATTTCTTCCATAACAATCTCATTCTCTTGGAACTGTTTTCTTGTGAAGTTCAGGTTTTTCTTGAATTTACGGCTAGGTACTGGAGTATAAGTTGGAGAGGAATTGGCAGACATGAAAGGTAGTGGGATGGGCTTTTCCTCCTTCCCCATATTTTGAAATGAGGACAAAGAATTTGATGTGTAAAAATTCCGTAACACTGTGACTTTTTCTATATCTATCTGCTAAACCAAGCCAAGGCATGGACTAAGGCACTGTGCTGTGGCCATACAGACTGTTATGGGCCAGGCATCCTTTCCAGGAAGAAATTTAGATTCACTCACCCTGTTCTGAGTGGAAGAGATTTTAGGTAGGTGAATAAAAGCTGTACAGTGTCACTTGTTCCTAGGGCCAGAAAATGAGCCTTGACTGGTTTAATTTACTAGTATAGATATATGTTTTAAGATTGCATCATGTAGTAATGATAACAGGACAGCGAGACATGAAAGTTTAAAGATAACGGTATCTTCATCAGTCTCACTAACAGCTCACTATGACTCTTATATATCTTACAGTTCATTTTCTTATTTCTTTCCCCTATCTTCCCTCCTTCCCAGAACCCAGCCAACATGCATGATGTCATTTCTTACTGTATGCCTGCAAATGGGTCTGAAAAGAGCCAGGTTCTTTGCTTAGAGGAACTGTGGAACTTAGATGTATCCAGTGCTGCCTCTGCTCCAGCCTAACTGAAAGTTCAACAGCACTGTAAGTGCTGTGTTTTACCACACGTGTAAAACCATGATGCAATCGCTGCCTGTCACATCTGATTTAGCAAAGAATCAGATGGTTTTAAAAAATAACAACAACAACAACAAAATTTAAAAAAGGAAAAATAAGCATAACCAGTGCTTTTGTGTGGGAACCGAAACATTAACAATTGGAGGACAATATTGAAGCAGTGCACCAGCACATCCATCTTAGGCACATCAGAAGGAATGGAAGTCCATGGCCAACAGACACAAGAAGCCTAAGTTCCTCCATGTTGGTAAGATAGACTCAGCCTGATTACAGGGCAGCTGGTGAAGCATAGAACTGGGGTCATAAATCTGGCATACAGAGTGTGAGGAAGGCAGCTCTGACCAGGGGCTGGGATTCAGGACTGGCTTAGCTGAGCAAGGCACAAGGGATTAGGAAATGCAGGTCTTCTTGAGCATACACTTAATTTACTACTTAATGAATCAAGATCTTTTTTTTCCAGAACTCCAATGAATCTCTTATTGGCTAATGAAATAAACTATAATAACATGTGGGGAGCATTCAGTAAAGGAAGGGAAGCAGAGGAAAATGAGGCTGAAAATATTTGCATTTATTTATGTATATATTATTTTAAAAGTGGCTTGCTTTGGAGTTGGAATAAAGAAGTCCAAGTCCAGTGTGAATGTTAGAAATATGCTGCGTGAATCAGAGATGTGCAGAGGAGCAATGGTCTGTTGATTTGTATCCACTTGCCCCATATCAGGTAAAAGTCTCACATGCTAACCTCATCTGACTGTCGTCATGATGTTGGGAAGTTTCTGCCACTTCGGAGCCCAATTTATGATTTTGGCAATGTGGTGTCCTTCTCAGGTGTATATTTGCAAAGTTCAGGCTCAGCTTTGACCCTGAGTGCTCCTGAATCTAGATATGGTTTAATTCCTAGGTGGTGTCTATTTCACATGTAAGCATAACAACCTCTTTTTAATAAAGGGAAGAAAAGACAGATGTAACAGAGGAATTGATATTTCTGTTAGTCCTGTTGGGTCCAGAACACGAAAGATGAGTTGTGGGTTAGAGAGAGAAAAAGAAAGAGAAGAAATCATGGCCAAAGTGTCAAACTAGCCTATTTCTCCATCATTCCCATATTTATCTTTTTCTCTCTTTGTCTTTATTACTAGGGACATTAAGATGAAGGCAGTGTCCTTTCTGAGTTGCACTTCTACAGCTCCTGCCAGCAGAGCATCTCTGAGTACCCGACTGATACGATCGCACGAAGCTTCACAGCACCCTTGTGAGAGGAGTCAATATCATTAAGGATGATTGTATGTTACAATACATTTTCTAAAGCTCCATCTATGTTACAATTAATCTCCAATTCCAATCCAGTATTTGGCCTTCCAAGGTACACATTTACTTTCCATCGCACGTAGTAACGATTTTCTGTCCCTGGTTCTGACTTTCCACTGGTGTAAATCTATACAGAGTCTGCTCCAGCTCATTTTACACCAGCCCATCATCTCAGACTCTCTCTGATATTTGTTGTCTGATGGTGTTGCGGGTCATTAAGATAGATGCTTGTGGCTACCTCGGGACAGGCAGATGTCAGTGCTGGGAAGATGTGTTTCCTTATATATGGCTTGCTGCACTCAGTGGGCTCTTTCAAGGTGGGAAAGACTATCTGAATGCAAAGTGGAATTGAGTGCACAGACTGTCACAACTGTTGGGCTAGAAGACACCTAGAAAGAGCTTATTTTTCTTGTGAGAAGACAGGATCAGCTATAGCTGCATTATACTGGGCAAAAGTTTGTCTATCCTGCTCTTGTAGGTGTGTAGTCCTGGAGATTCTGTGCCCTGCATGAACAAAGGATTTCAGCTTTTTATTGACTTTGCCATTGTACAGTGTCATTTGTGGCAGTAAATTTTAACTTATCATAAATTTTACAACTTTTATTGAATTTTTTTTAGAACTAGCACCTGCAATCCTGTAATGAAGTGAGTGTTATAGCCTTATTTTTACAGTAAGTTTAAAAGCATGATAATCACTAGACTTCCCTCTCCCTCCTTTCTTCAGCTCTTGGAGGAATAATAAAAAAACCCAAACAAACAAACAAAAAATAAAGCAAGAATGTCATACTTATCTGCTAAAAAACACCTAAAGATCTTAAGCGGCTTTCATGCTTCTGTAAAGCATGAATCCTGATTTTTAAGTGTTTGGGATTGGCAATATTACAGCGGAAATCAGCAAAGAAAAGCATGGCACGATTTACCTGCTTGATGCACAGGAGCACTGAGTATTACTCTGCCAAACTGGAACCAGACAAGTTGCACAAAGCATCAGATGACAAGAGATGAATGCTGCAGTCACTTGGTTAACTGGGAGCAGACTGGGGAGAGAACACAAGTGCTCTCCTCCAGGTTTTGAATACATCTGTGATTTACCCACCTGGGGTCACATCTCCAGTCTCTGGAGGAACACTTGTAGCTCATATTGGGATGCTTGGGAGCCCCTCACCTGTGTCTGAGGGAAGAATTAGGCTCTTAATTGTCTAGCATGGCTGCATGAGAAAGGTGTATGGTAATAATAATGCAGTAAATGAGAAAGCTGGCTATTTGAATATGACATCCTTTGTCAGCTTTATTTCACTTAATAATGTGACATGGCTTGGGGAAGGAAAAAATTATTAACCTTGCCATTTTCAGGTCTGAATCACTGGGAGTTTTTATGCTTAAATTCACGTCCTTAACTTTCTTTGATATTTAACAAATTCCTAGTTTTATCTCTGTGGAAACCTGTTTCAGGAGGGATAGGGATAAAAGCTAAATGTCTGAGGGGGCTTGGGGGAGAGCATAGAGGAAACCATGGTTTGGGATTTGAGTATAAAGTAGCCTGGCATTGATTAACGTTGCTGAAAGAAAGTGGGAGGGGAAGTGTACTGAAAATGAGTGAAAGAACGGCATTGTAATCTGCTTTATTGCATTCCCGAGATGCTTGACTTAGCCTCATTGTCATAGCAAGATGATGTGTACCCTACGAGTGTATAAAAATATATGAACTCCTGGGACAATATAGTTCAATCTGCTCTGCTATTACCCATCATGCTCATCTGAGCACACTACAGCTATTAGATCTGTTTGTGAAACAGCTGAGCCCATGGATGGATCTCCTGCAAACGGAGCCCGAATGTACAGTTGAGACAGGATCTGAATGTACAATATATGGAAGGTGAAACAATGGAAATGAATGTACAATAGGCATGACTGCACAATGGGAAGTGTAAGAGGAATGAATCCGCTCCAACTGTGGACATGCAATGGTAAAACAGATGGATTACCATTGATAATTCATGGTATTTGCTTCCCTCTTCCCTCTGTCAGATAGCCTTCAATCAGTTTGTCTTGCAGGAGCTATCCTTCACTACTGAAAGTTGTTAAAAAGCTGTCATGTTTAACCTCACATATAGCTGCATTTAAAACATAGGAACTGAGCTATGTATGTATAGAAAACCATGTCCTATGATCTTTCCAGAGGCACCAACGTAGGGCTATCTTTGGGTGAAGAGCAGCAACACCAAAGCAGCTCACTGCAATGTCTGTAAAAAGGCAAAACAGAATAGCATCCAAGAAACCAAGCTCCCTACTAAAATGATGTTGAAAGGTAACCATATATACCAGAAACTTAGCATCGATATTCTTAAAAGGCTTCCATCATAACCCTAACAGCAATTCATTTTTAAGGCACCTGAAGACAACTATTGTGCCATACTCACTACTAACACCACTAATGCTGATGCTTGATTATCAGTGACTCATAAAGTAACAGAGCCATGTTCTTATAATCCCACAGCATGCCAGTTTTTACAGATGTGCATTTTTTTCTAATAATGCTATTGATGAATCAACTGAAAAATATTAAGGTGTCACACATAGGCATCTTTGTAATTCTCTCTGTAAAAAAAATTCCTGCATTCTTAGTACTTCAGTTTGGAAGAATGACAAAATGCTGGGATACTACTCCTCACCAGAAGACGAAAAGGGAAAAAAAAAAAGAAGTGCAAATTAAAAAAGCTTGTCTTGTTATTTCCTTCTCCGAGTAATTGCATTTTCCATACCTCCCCCTTCAGAGGCATTTACAGTGAGTTCTGTCTTCCAATGCTTCTATTGATTTGTAGCTCTGCAGGGTGAAAGCCAGATCCTGGCAAAGCCAAAGGGAGTTTTGACTTCGTTCTTTAAGAACAAATCCACTGGTGTGCTGGATCAATGCAAAGAGTCAGAGCGCTGGCCTGTTAAACTGGATTTGTAACCGCTGCTCAGAGCTACAGCCGTGTGAGCAGCAAAACTGCACTGCTGAACTTAGCCTTTACTTTTTGACTGCCTTTTTAGTGACTAAGCAACTTAAGTTAGTGGCGGGTGAAGGTCTGGGACATCCCCTTTCCACTCATACGCTTGGTTTAAGCGTTGAGAGTTGCCCACTTGATTTAGCCCTACAGCTAGAGACCTGGTTCAGAGCCACCCAAAGGGGCTGCAGGATACCCTGCTGTGAGGAGAGCTGAGAAGCTGCCACAGTGCTGACTGGTGATGTGAGGCACAAGGCCATACAAAGTTAATCAAGCACAGATGCCTAATGTGGCTTGTACTGGTGGACTTGATATGCTAGAAGGTAGATTCAGCCCAAAGAAAGGGACTTAACTTCCAGAACGGTCAGCAGAACTCTGGGAAGAAAATTCACAACAGAGTAAGGGACAGGGTCCATTGCATCATCTCAGATCATACCAAGCTTAAGAGCTGAATAAGCTGTTGACCTCCGCCTCTTTGTTGGCTATACCACCAGATAAATTAGATACAATTGTAATAGTATAGCCTAATTACTTCCTAATTTTTTCAAGAATACTCCAAGCATAAGAATTCAATTAACTGCAACTATACAGAAAGTTTTAAATCTGAGCTATTCTCTTATTGACATCATTTGGAGGAAGAGAATATGAGCACAGATGTTACATTTCTTAAAGAATTCAATTTTCAATTAATTTTAACTTATAAGCTAATGAATAGGTTTCTCTTGTAAACTTTCTGAAAATTACTTCCATTCTCTGAAAGCAAGAATGCTCAGTTTGAGAAGGATAAGCTGCTGTTTGCTTGCAAAACAAAGAGACAGAATCCCAGCCTTCACTGCAAAGTAGGTTTGGGGTTTTTTTAAAGTACCAAAGAAAGATTATATTCCTGCTTTTGTTAGACTTGCTTTGGCTGTATGCCATCACCCCAAATTAAAAATATAAGTCTGTCAGCATCTTCTAGGAAATATATGGAATTGTAATATTAGGGAATGATTTTTCAGAGTTTTATTCTTTTCCTTTTAGTCTTGCTCCACTTCCTAATGGCTTGTTAATGCAGTTCAGTGTGCACGATCTCTAAAATACTTAGAGGACCATTGAAATACACAACACTGTCTTAAGATACCAGGGAAAGGATCTCAGTCAATGTGCGCAGCAGAGTACATACCATAGGTACTGCAGTAGCTGCTGCAATGAGGGTCAAACATGTAAGGTTAGTTCCCTTTAAGCCTTGGGATGCTAAGAAACAGCTATGACTTCAGCTTTCTGCAGTTGCATGCTTGGGCAGCTATTTGGCGAGGGTTCTGATTTTGTTAGTGCTGCAATAACAGCAGTGTAGCACAGAGGCACTGGCTTAAAAGCCTTTCATGCTCTTACCCCAGTAGGAGGCTGCACTACTTGAACAGGCTGGAAAGCGACGGCAACACAATTTTAATGCGAAGAGAAGGCTGTAGGGTCAGAGGACACATTACCGCAGATCATAGAATCATAGAAAATAAACTCCAAAAGATGAGTCTACGTAGCAGAATTAGCTCTAAGCTCCCCAAGCTTGGTGTTAGCTGTACAATTGAAGCGGCTTGGATGGTAGTGGAAAGTGCTAACTTGACCACTTTTGCATAGCAGTCCTACTTTGAGGGTGAAGCTGGACCAAAGACTTTTGGAGGTCTCTTCCCACCAAGACTCTAGTGATTTCCCTACAATATTTTAGCTGACATGTCCTTATCCTGCAAAGCAGTGGCCAGATCTGCTCTGGTTTGTCTCCATGAGCTGGCCATTCACCGTGATGGACAGACATCCTCCAGAGAGGAGCTTGGTCCTGCACTGAGCATCATGCTGCCACAGTAAAGCACCTCTCAGTTTCTTAGTTCAGCGCCTGGCACAACTGAGTTCCATACCTGAAGGTGAACATCCACATTTATCTGTTTTCTCTTATTTTGCTAATGTTTGAGCATAATCGCTTCAGCCATTTTTTACTCCAGTGAGGAGCAAGAAAAGGATACTTTTCCTATTTGGAAAAGTGTAAAATGTCTTTGCTTTTAAGCTTTGCTACAGAAAGAGAAAGCCAACTGGCCTTTGAAACCTGACATAGAGTTAATTTTCACTGAAGATGGGTAAGTACCTTCGCTAGATTGCAGAAAAAGGGGGGTGGGGGGCAGAGACAAGTGTTACAAAATGTGGTAATGAAACTGCTCACAGAAAATGTGTTAGATCAGTAAATACAGTTTAATGGCATTTGCACTTATTTAACATCCCTTTTACACATCCAGTACGGCTTCAGGGAGCCTTAATATAAATGTGAATTGGAGTCACAGAGAGAGAAATAATACAAGGAAATGGGCACAAACTCACAGCGATGCTCTCAACTGGGATGCAATGGCATTACTCCTAATGTATGTTAGGTAAAGATTCGGTCATACAGTATATTCACACACACAGATGCAGACACACAGATGCACACGCTTTTCCTTAAAAATAGTAAGCTTCACTGGGCCCCACTTCCGATTAAAGAGGACTTACATTCTATGAAAATTCATAAACTCTGCAGGTGTTTCCACGGCGATTTGACGGAGTAATCTCCCGTCATCTCAGCTTCTTGGTGACAATGACAAGAGGAAGATGGATTTATCAAATACACAGTGACATGTTTATGACCCTGTTTTGCATAAGCAGGAACCTGAGCCAAAGGCTGTGCAGCTTGAGATAGCAAGAGGGTTTTTATAAATATTGTGACAAGCAGAAGTGATATTTGGAAGAACATGAAGAAAAAATCTTTCAGCTTTTTTCGAGACAGACCACATTGTGGCAGGGCGGGGGAAGAAAACCTTTTTCCCCACTTCACCACAGTTCAGTTTCCCCAAGAGTAGGAAGACTTAGCTCTCCCCCTCACTTTGAAAAGTTTTTCTGTTAACCCTTCTCCTCCCTCTGCATAGAACACCCTTTTTATAAACATGCTGTTAGGAAGGGGGCAGGGGGAAATGCTCTCCATCATTCAGTGATACAAAAAATAACATGGAAAAGCTATAGGAACACAGATGGGACCAATAACTCCATTTATAACACGCACACAAACATGGCAGGCCCACCTCCAGATGCACTGCTGCCTTCCCCCGGCATGGCTTTTAAATGGGGAGCACCATCAGAGGGCCCACACATTATTTAAAGTGGTTTTACCTTATGGTTGTGTACAAAACTTTATTATTCTGGTTATTACTGTAGTTTCTAAACAGCAGTATAGATTGCTCACAGTGCACTGCACAGGGGACCCTCGCAGGTTACTTGGGGCTGTAGAAAGTTTTTGTCTCTTTGAGGCAGGACTAGACCTAGAGTGGTGTGAAAAGGCTTTAGTGCCCACGTTAAGCAGGGTCTTGCAGAGACACCAGGTCATTATCAACTAACTCACCCGTTCAGTGTCCCAGGCTGGGCACTGAGCAATGGCCATAGTCTCCCCCGCTCAAACTTAGGAGCAGATGAACTGTTTTGTTGCATGTCCCCTTAGCAGCCCAGCCGACATGAGAGAGCTGCCAAGAGATGGAGAGACAGCTTAGCCTGAGGTCCTTCCACCAGAGTCTGCAGAGATGCCTCAGACTCGGGAGTCTGCAGCACACTGAGGTTTGCACTGCTGTGCCTTACCAGGGGGGATGCACAGCAAGGGCAGGAAGGAGAAGCGGGAATGAGTGATGCTGCAGAGTTGAGGAATGAGCCCCACAGTTTTACATCCACAAGTCCGACAGTAGGAGGTATCCTGAACACTGCCAGATACTCTTCTGGAGGCTGGCAATGAGATAATAAAATGTTTGCACTGTCTTTCAACTTCTCATAAAACCAGAAGGGCTGGTTGAAAATGCAGTAAATGTATCACAAAGAGCTACAGAAGGAAAACAAGAGTAAGAAATGTGCTTAGACGTGTTTTTCCTCTCTGGATTCCATCGTCTTCTGTGATAATTTATACAACAAATTAAAGGAAGAAGCTAAGAGAGCAATGGTGTAGAAGAAAGAGTTGTGGGTACCCAGAGAGCTCACGCGCTAGACAGACTCAATGAAGACCCGCAATGCTCAATGCAAAATACAATCTTTGTTTTAAGTTTGTTTTCCTCCTTCCTTGCTCCTCTTTTTTTCCTTCTGCCAGATAAATATATTAATTAAACGACCCTTCTTTAGAATTACACAGAAAAGAGAGTTCAGGAACCCTTATTGAACCAACCTGTAAAACTAGAACAAAATCAGCTTCTCTGTTGTTCTCTCTAAATGATTTTTCCATTGCATTTCACATCTTATCAGGGACTTGTTTGGGCTTGAAGTTCTGAAGCTTTTTCTGTAGGTCAGTTCAATAAGGCACTCAAAGCTGCTTTTCTCTCCATTGATTGGGATGTTGGGTATGGTTTTGGATTTTGTAGGGTTTTTTTGAAAGGAAAATAATAATCCACTTTTCTGCCTTTTATTGCTTTTATCTTTAAAGGAAAATAGACATATTCTCATTCTTGGTCCATCACAAAAATACTCTTTTTCTTCCAACGAACTTATCCCATTTCATTTCTTGATGTCCAGAAAGGACTGTAGCTTCTTCATTAATATTGCAGTATTATAAAATTTGGCTCATAGTTTGGATTCAGACAGTTACTTCACCAGACAGGAGACAGGAGTGAAACAGCAGTTTTGCCAACTATTCCACCCCGGGATAAATTGATCCTTTCTGCACCAACAACCCCCGAGCACAAAATAGTTAATTTGTCCCAACTTCTATTTTTAATGTCATCGTATCTAAGGAAGAGATAGGCTGAGATCAGGTGAAAGGGACAGCATGTGAAGATGTTTGGACATCCTGAATTAAATAATAGCCAGAGGACAGATAAAACAAATGTATCTGACCCTGTACTGGTAGATGAGGATGACTGCGAAGGTCTGTTTCATGGCCCATGGGTCCCCAAGATCTTCTCAGGTGCTGGCTACTGGCAAGTGTTTAGAGAAGCATGGGGCAGTAAGTACAAAATGACCCTTCTCCTATTCCTCTCCACCCATCTGACTTAATGAACAACAGTCCACACCACAATGTTAGAGGTAGGCTCCAGACTCTCATCTGCTCCTCAGTGTCATTTTCCTCTGAGAACCCTTCTTATTTCCACCTCTAATTAGTCCTGTTCCAGGAGAAGAACCACCAGAGCATGGCATGGCTTCAGACAGCCCCTGGCATAGCCTTAAACAGCCCCCCTGGGTCTACAGCAATGAGCAGGGCTACCTTAAACCCCGAGGGGACTCTGACTCCGACAGGGATGTCTCTGGGAGGATAAAATCCAGGAGCACTACACACACAAAACACATCTTCCTCCCCACAGACCACGTTCAAGCTTGAGGCAGCATGACACTATCTCAGGTGGACAAATTCAAAACTGCTATAGCTCTATCCAGGTCACCTTTCTTTTTAGGTATTAGTAAAAATTTTCTATCTCCAGGTGACTGATTATACACTTTATCTGTTATATCTCTTCTTCCCCCTCCCAACCTCTCCCCCCTCACAGCAAACAGTTTCATACAAACCTTCTAAGATTTCTGTGGGGAGCGGTAGGCAATAGAACTCTGTTGTCTAATGGGACTTCCACCGGCATTTGGCATCCTTCCTGGCATTTCACCCTTCATATTATAATTTATAGTGTAATGTAATTTTTTTCATATCACACTATAACATAAATTATTGCCAGTTTGTCCTTAACACTCAAGGAGACAGTCTAGGGCTTTTCAAACCAGGAAAAAGAATGAGAGAAAGAAAGAAAGAGAGAGAGGGAGAAAGAGAGATGGAAGGAGGGAAGGGAGGGAGGGAATGCAGCGAAGGAAGGGATGGGAAGGCGAGATAAAGAAAGGAAGGAGGGAGAAAGGATATTTATTTACAGAAGAAAAAACCCCAAACTAAACATGTTTTTCTAAAAATAAACTTACTAAATAAAATAAAATAAAAAGGAAAACTTTTTGTCCTAATAACTTATTAAAATGCACTGCTTCAGCCCAGGATATATATCTATGAGTCCTCAGTGGATCAGACAGGAGAGAGTGAGGAAGAGACCATCAGAGTGAAAAATAATATATTTTAAAGTTTCCTTATCTCTCTCACTAGTATGTCCCTTAAATTATTAAAAGTGAAAGACATTTTAATATCACTTGGAGACTGTTTGTTCATTTTTGGCATCTCATTTAGCCTGGAGAATAACATTATAGAAGACAGTTTTACTGTCTATTTACTTTATTACTATATGTTATTTCTATTATGGTTGCAGTTAGAAGCCCTGTTGGGTTAGGTGCTACACAGATGCATCTCAAGGCATGAGCAGTCTGTTTAGCTAAGGAGACTGCAGGTATGCGCTCATGTCCCCTCCTCTCTGAGCTGGCACCCCTCCATGGGCAAAACCATGCCCAGCAATGCTGGCAGAAGACTGGTTCTCTGTTCGTCATTTGCATCACTTGAAGAAATAATCACACTCTACTGGCTAAAAAAAATGCCCTCCCTCTGCTCACATAATGCATATCTCCTTTTGGGGGCTCCACCAAAGCAGCCAGATAGAGCAGCAGAGGTGCCCTGGTGGAGTCAAGCATCTGGGGACATTCTATGAGCAAGTCCCATACTCCAAAATGAAGTGACAGATTGCCAGGCTCTTCCTTCACTAATTGATCTCAGTGGAAAAAAAAAAAAAAAAAAAAAGGGAAAATTGAAAGAAAATATTTGTTAGAACTATCAGGTCAGAAAGAACCATTTGACCCTGGAATGTGGCCTCCTGTATCTCGCACACTGGTCAATCTCCCTGGGCAGACCCCATTTGAGCCCTAAGACAGTTCACCAAACTATTTAGAGCTGCATGTGAAGGCAAGGCAAAAGCTGGTCCTACACATTCCTGTGGCTGCCATGCTGCAGGCAAGGGTGCTGCAATGTGCCAGGAGGGTCTGCTTGCGTGCTGGGACAGCTGGAGTTAAAAGCTGTAGCCAGCTCCTGCTTGAAGCAGCCTGGGCCAGTACATCAGCTTTTGGTGCTAGATCACAGCACACCTCATCACCCTATGCACCCAGAGTAGAGGGGCACACCAGGAGATAAAAGTCATTTTGGAGGAAGCTAGTGCCTCCTTCCCCCTCATTTTGGGCTGCGCTCAGGAGGCACAAAATGCTGGGAAAATTTTGGGGCTTTTGGATCAGGATTTTTGCTAGAGGCCGGCTCTCCCCTTGTCCCTCCCCACCTGATTTTCAGCAGCTGAAGCAGAGCAGAGAGCTTACAAAACCACCCAGTGCCCTCCAGCTGCAATAATTGCTACAGCTTGTGCAGGATTTATGCTCTGCAATTGTAGCATTACACCTATAAACATTGCTAAGAAAAGAAAATTGAAAGAAAAAAAATACTTCACCATCTCCTCATCCTTCTCCTTTCCCCATGCTCTGCTTTCCACACTTCTCTGTCCCAGGACCTGTGACCACTCATCTTGGAGTCCCAGTGCTTTTCCTTCCTCTCTCCAGCCTGTTCTTCAGCCACAGAATTGCTCAGCTACTTGAGAGCAGTGTTTTAGGGCAGCACCTCACACAGGACTGCTTTTGGGATATGGTGTGTATCTGCCTTTTTCCTGCATGGATGCAGCTTGTGCAGGGCACCTGTGGTTTAGCAAAGACAAACACCTCGCCTTGTGACAATCAGTCAGACAGAGTTTGCCACCTTTAGGATGGGCTGCTCCAAGGTCTATATAGCTTTTGCAGGGTCCATTTTGTAAATATCTTTGCAAAAACCAGAAGATCTTAGGAGTTGTTTTAGAAAAGGACATCCTTATTGCTTTTTAGAGGAGAGCATATTGATACCTCCATTGGAAATAAGAAGCAATGAAGTTGCAAATGAGTCCTGTCACATCAGCCTAAAGTTGACTGGTAGAAGCCAAAATAGTAAACCCCACTGCTGGGAGCCTCTCAGTCTTTCTCCCCCTGCTTTTTGTGCAATAATTTGGAGATTTCATCCTCATTTCCAATTTAAAAAGAATGGACAAAATCTGTCTCCCACTTTTTCTAAATTTCTTTTTCTTGGCCACACCTGGTCTTCAGGCTTTGCTTGTGGCAGATCCAAGCCCCTCCTCTGTTTCACAAGGAGTGAATACAGGTTCTCATTCTACTGCTTAATCTAAGGATTTGTCTGGGCTTCACTTTCTGCCTGATTGTAAGTAAAGTTTGTCCATCCTAATCTTCTCTGGCGGGAGCTTATGAGAAGCACAGATGTTTTCTGAGCCTGTAGAGCTTCTCAGAGAAAGGACTGCAAAGTGGAGTTGCAGTCTTGAGAGGAAGTCTATAGAAATAAATGCACATGTATTAATTACTCTTTTGAAACAATACACATGCCTCTATTGATGTTCCCTGTGTGGGCGCAAACACGACTCTCTTACCTTCTTCCATCTCTTTACTTGTTACCCATATTTTTTTTACTCTTTAGGTCCATATCCAGGTTTGTTTCCTCTGATCTGCTCTGTCCTCACACCCTGAGCACAATTTAACTCAATATGTTTGCTTAGACTTTTTTTTCTCAGGCAGCTGACCAGAACCACTACATTACAGGGATGCATGTCAGCCTCTCTCGGACTTAGCCCACTCCCCATGCTTTTAACTTCATGGTTTTGAATTCAATCGATTGGTAAATGGCTAAATAGTGAGAGAAATTGCTTTCTGTCATTACTCTGCATGGCTGTGTCATTACCCTTTAATATTGCATTGTTATTGACTGATGCAGCCTGTCAAGACATGGCCAGCGGGATGTAATGCAGTGGTCGAGATGTGCAATATATTTCATTCAAAGTTTACTCTTCTAATGGGAGGCATCTGTATGGTTGAAAGAGGGAGCAGAGGAGAGGTGTGAAAACCCAGCAAGCAAATGGACAAGCCTACTCTGCAGCTTGGCCTGGATTTCTATCTGTGGTGAACACTTTGCTGGAGAGATGCACCCATTCTTTATCATAAGGACTAGATCTTGTCTAAGCACAGGCAAACCATGCCACTGGGACTTGAAGATCACCCTGCCCTTGATATGCCTCTTCCTTGACCAAACAGCTCTGTGACTTTTTCCTTTAAATGGGAAGCCCTTATTATGGCATGATATAACCAGTGAGATGTGTCCAAGAGATATAAGCCAGAAAAAGAAGATATCTTACTGTTCATGCTGAGCTCCCCAGCTCCCAGAAATTTACAAAAACCCAAAACAAACAAACAAACAAACAAACAAAAAAACAAAGAAAGAAAGGATTTCTTTCTTCAGGATTTTCTTCCTAATCTTTTTACTTAAACAAGTGGTCTGAAGTTGCTTGCTCCCTGGGTTGTACTGGCGAGCTCTGGGCTTCCTGCCTCCCTGACACACAGAACATGACTTTGGGCATTTTATCAAATGGTTGTAATCTGCTTTCTTAATTTCATTTGGTATTTGGAGACTTCTGCTAAATAGTCCCTTCCTATTCCAGACTCTAGTCTGCTGCTTCCATGTCCAAGAGCCAAACACAAGTGGGGGAGACAGGGAAATAGAAAAATACCACCTCAAAACAACTCCACAATGAAAAGATGAAAGAACAGAAAATGGCAATGTGACATAAAAATAGTTATAAATTCACCTTTTCATGCTCAAAACCTATCCACAATTGCTTGTTGCCTACTAACTGTAGTAATCTCTAAATTAACCTTCAAATGGCTGGCAGTATGTGGGCGTCCTAACGAATACCTGGCAAACACTGTGTACCCAAAGTGTAGTTAATCCATGGAACTCCCTGCTGCAGGGAATTGCAAATGATAAAAATTTACTTGGGTGCCAAAAAATAACGAGAAATTCATGGGTGACAAATCCACCCTGAGAAACTAACTGCAAGGAAATCCTGACCCTACCTCATGGGGAAAGTAATGCAGTGCATCTTTCTCATTCTTACACTCCTAACCACTGTTGGCTTCTGTGGGTAGGTGGTACTGGGCTGGACAGCCTGGCTTGATGCAGTTGCTCTTATTTCCCTATGTTCATGTAGAACATGTATTTTGAAACAAAAACATGTTAGTAAAAGGATAGAGAAAAGTATGAGAAAGATAATTTTAGCAATCAGTTAAGAGAGAAAGAAATAAAGAAAAAGACAAAACCTTGCCAGAGGGCTGGGTCTCTGCCCTACTATTCTGTTTCCCATCCCCCTAGCCATCCTAGCCCTCATTTGCGAAAGAAGACACGTCAAATTAAAGATGGATAAAAACTCATTAAGAAACAACAGGCCTAGATGAAATTGCCACTGGGATTACACTGATGGGATGGTCTCCCCCCACCCTTTCCTTCGTTCAAAGATTACAAACCCTTTTTCTCCTCCAGGGCTCCTGCCTCCATCCTAGTCGTGGCTAACTCCACTCCTGCCCAAGCCCCTGGGTTTGATGGGTCCGTGTGGGTAGAGAGGAGGAGAGAATGGGGGTTGTTTGTTATGCTTCCTTTTGTTTTTAATTAACCTCCGGTGTTTTCTTTGCCTAGAGAGCAAATCCTCTCACCCTGATTTTTTACACATGCCTGCATTCAGACTGCAGAAAAGTTAGATCTAGAGAGAGAAAAACTGACAAAGTTAAAGGGAAAAAAAATGCTTCCCTGTCAAAAGGAAGAGCATTATAAGGAGAGGGAATTGCAATCTGTGTAAGCTTTACAGGCCAATCTTTGCTTATTAATCCTGGTGTGAAGCAAGCCCAAGAGGACGAAACCACTCACAGATTGATAGTGAGCTACCAGGCTTCCACAGCTCAGGATTCCTGCAGCAAACTCTCATTTCAGAGGTTTGCACAGGAACCTCTGGCCTGGGCTTTAAGACAGAGGTGTGCAACATCCCTCCCCTCCCATCCTCTACTCCCCCTGCAAAGACTTTTCTTGCTCTTTAGCCCACACACTTCTTAAAGATGACAATCGTTCATCAAATACCAACACTGAAAGAGTTGTGAACTAATTCAAGAGATCTATCACAGAATCATAGAATGGTTAGAGTTGGAAGGGACCTTCAAAGGTCATCTAGTCCAACCCCCCTGCAAGGAGCAGGGACATCCCCGACTAGATCAGTTTGCTCAGAGCCTCATCCAACCTGGCCTTGAACGTTTCCAGGGATGGGGCATCCACCACCTCTCTGGGCATCCTGTTCTACAACTCGCATTGTAAAAAATTTTTTCCTAATATCCAATCTAAATCTACCTCCCTCTATTTCAAAACAATTACCCCTCATCCTATCACAACAGGCCCTACTGAACAGCCTCACCCCATCTTTCCTGTAGCCCCCTTGAGGTACTGGAAGACTGCTATCAGGTCTCCCCAGAGCCTCCTCTTCTCCAGTCTGAACAGCCCCAACTCTCTGAGCCTGTCCTCATCTATGGTTATATCTGAAGCAAACAGGAGTACTTTTGTCCATTGTGCTCATGCCCTGTGACAAGACAGCAAGAGAAAATACCCACAATGTCAGGAGAGATCCTAAGGTAGCAGGATGGCCAAGATACTTCACAAGGTACTGTCAGTGCAGAAGTAGCACATCACTGAAATCAGGGGCTAGAAAAAGGGGAGCCACTGTCTTAATTGAAGTGTCTAGACAGGAGTTCCTGGGATCAGCAGAGATGTGAAACACAGTTACAGTTTAGACTTCATGTGCCTTAATCTCCAAGAGTGAGCTGAGCTCTAGATTTCCAGTCATGCACATGTCAGAGGAGCTATTTTCTAAAATATGAGGAAAATCTGAATGCCAATTTGTGGAGGGACCAACTAGAGGTGAAGGGAAGGCGTAAAATTTCCAACATGCCACTTTAACAGGAAGGCAATCAACTTGACTAACTTCTAATCTGGTTGTGATTAGAGAAGAAAAAAGAATATTTCAGGTATGTATTGAAATAGAAATATGAGGCAGGGAAAGGATAGAGAGGTATTTGCTAGGTAGATTAACACAGGTATAGTCAAAAAGCTATCAAAAGGAGTGCTGATTTACATTTAAACCTGCATTCCAGACAAATAGAGATTGAAGATACCTGCAGAAACTGAAGAACATATTTCCCTAAAAACCCATTATTTGTGTGGACTTGCTCAATAACAGCACAACATCATGCTGCGGAGAAGTTGCTCACTTCAGCACCCTGAACCTTTCTGTGTGCATTAGCGTTCTCATCTTTTCTGGTCTTTCTACTTTGCTAACACTGCTGTTACATAAGGGAACATAGCAAATAACAGCTTTGCTGTGAAAAGCGTTATCTTTCTAAGGGAGAGACAGCCCAGCAAAAAAGCTTTCTGTCACTTTCAATAGGGACTTTGGGTTAAATTCTCAGCTGATGTAAATCAGTGTACCTCCACTGAACTTCAAGTTGATGAAGCAGCATGAAACCACCTGACGTTTGTCTTGGAGAATCCGCAGGAGATGCTGGCTCACAGGTTATGTATTAAAATAATAATGGTAATAATGACAATGACATAAATGGAATTTGCTATGGGGCCACTGGAACACCAACAGCAAGTAAAAAATATGAACAGCATAAATGTTGGAATATGAGCTTCCTGTTCTCTAGATGAAACTTGGGAATTCAATGCTTTATGTATCTTCAGTGAGTAACTAATCATTCCAGTGCTGTTTTGAAAATGGTGAAATTTGGAAGTAAGATCAGTCAGATGACAGAGAAAAAATAAAACTATTTCAAATCTTGTGTAACTGAGTCCTGAACTCATTCACCATGTAGTCTGCTGTGACAAATTCAAGTCAGGAAATCATGTATGTAATGTATCAGTCATACATATATATCATACTGAACATCCACAGAAAACAATGCTGAAATGGTTGGATTTTCACTTCCCTAGACCTGGATTTCTTCCCTTTGCCTTAAAAGAGAATTTCTGTCACTGTTAGTGCCAGTAGGATCTTTGTTGCAAAGGAAGGACTGCCATCACAGAACAAGGTTACTCACGCACACGGCAATACAACACAAGTGGGTTGCATGAAGCATGTAGATGGTTATCGTATCTTAAATCTTGTGAAATTGAGTACACATCCTAGTCTTGCAAAGCACTCATAAACTATTCCTCCTCTTTTTCACTTCCTTTAAGGGTGATTTCATGCCATTCCTACCTCTTTGCTCTTTAGATACCAAGCAAACCCTGAGGGCTACTAGGTTAAGTAATTCTTCACAAAGCCTTCAGTCTGTTGCCTCTAAAAGGAGGGTCAGAATGATAGCAAAGGGTTGGCAGAACCCTAGAGAAGCTGTCTAGCTCATCTAGCACAATGCAGGACAAGGCCCGACTATGCTGTTACTGACGGTTTCTTTTATCTCATGTTTAATATGCCTCTAGTGATGGAGAGCCTCAGCCTCCCTAAACAGCCAGTTCTACACCTTTTCTTTCAACATCATTAGAAAGGATTTATTTGAGTCAGAATCTTTCTCCTTTCAATTTCCTGCCTCTTTCCAGTGGCAATATGGATTGCCATTAAAAATGGCATTAAAGATGTCCATTGCAACATCCGTTAGATGACTGGTGCCATGAGAGGCAGGCATGGATACAGGGTAGCAAGTTATCCTGACAGGAACACGGGGAAGGACATGTCCTTCCACTTTCTTTTCCCAGACTTCATCAGAGCCAGTCTTTGAAAATTCAATATTCATTCTGAGCTCCCACTTAATAAACTTGGCAAACCTGACATTTTTAAAACAAAACAAAACCATGCTGTTCACTTTCCCTTTTCATTCTTAATTGGTCCATCTAAAAGCAATCAAGTGAACATTTAGCTGTGGTAGAAAGAACTGCAGGAGACCTCTCCTCCAAATGTCATTATTCAGGAGTGCACAGGAGTGTGGATATGTTTATGGAGAGTGAGAAGCACTCTGCAAATTCTCTTTCAACAGTGCCAGAGGAGTATGAGGATACCCAGGGCTGGGACCACAGGGGGATGTAGGCATCACAGTGCCCCAGTGCCAGACTAGCTGTCCGGGGAATGTCACAGCCAGATACACCTGTGGCTTAGGCTCCCTTGATGGTGTCATGGGAAATTAGGCATTAAAGAATAAGCAGTATAAACAGCACACTGAATAGGGAGCTGCCTAAACTTGCCAAAATGAAACACTACAGAGAAAGGAATCTCTTTAGCCCCGTCCCTCAAAAGGTCTCACATACCACCCTTCATTAGGGGATCAACTGGCCAGGATTTAGGTGCCTTGCGTAACATGCCCAACCAGAGGAGGATCCCTTCTCAACCAGCTGCTCTGTGAAAGGAAAGGTAAATACCATGTGTAAAGCATACCTGTAAGCCTGTCTCTCCCTCAGCTGAAATGCAGACCTGCTAAAGCACTTAATCTGTTTCATGTGGCAGTGGTGTTGGAGGACTGGAAATCCTGGCTGGGCTGTTTGGTGTGTGTGATGAAGTACATTAGGTGTACAGATCAAGTTAACTTTTCACAGCAGGTAATACAATTTCTAGAAATACACACACAAGTGTGTCTAGGGCAGGAATCAAATTTCAACAGTCGAACCATACAGAACATATAATTATATTTTGCATTTTTAATAGAATTATTAATACATAATAATGCATTAGTCTAATAGAATATTAATATGATGCAGAAATATTAGCATATTACAGATCCTTATTCATTAATATATTAAACCCTTATTGTATTAGTAGCACAATCTACTACAGAAAATGTTGCTTTGTGTCTGATACTGCAATCCAAGAAAAAAATTGAGATGGCAAATAGAGAGCCTCTCTGTGTCACAGGCATGCCTGAGTCTAGGTGTTAATGCAAAAGCTGAGAAGAAAATGCTTTTGCAGGCAGAAAGTGGTTGATAATTGAACAGTTTTCCCACTTTCTCTGAATTCAACCTAAAAACTTTTCAAGCTGTTTCCATTAAAATATTAAAAATTGCAATCCTAAACCCTCAAGAATGTCAGAGCAGGAGGAAACAGAGTCCCTTTTCTGGCATTTAGATGCCCTCCTACAATGTAGGGAACTGAGTTCAGATCATTGCTCTCTCATCATTTCTCATCCTGGGGAGTGCCTCCTCCGGGGACCGGGTGGCCTCCATGGTGACCAGAACTCCCTTTCAGAGCTCCCCTATGTTGGATACTACCAAAAGGATTATTTCAGTAGCTTGTATCCCAATATCCCGCAATGTAAATGAGCGACCTGACTACCTGTTTGTCTGGTTTTCTGTCATTGGTTCACTTTCTTTACCTCCTGGCAGAATTGAGAAGACTGTCGTGATAAAAGCTTAATTGAAAACAGTACTGTCCCATGAGAAGACCTGAAAAATCCTGTTAAATTAAGGCTCTCAGAATTCCTCTGTATCTTTATTAAGACTTTGTCAGATTGACATCAGTCCTGGATTCCCATCACTGACCTGTTCTCCCCATCCACCCCTGATGAGGGATCGAGACCTCTTTGATCTTGTGTTGCTTTCCATGCCTTTGTACCAGTGAAAAAGGCTCCGAGGGCATTTTTAAGGCAGGCTTCTAGGACAACCAGAATGTCAAAACAGGATCCCTTTTGTCATAGGGACTCAATGCCTCCATGAACGGAATTGTATAATGCAGTGTCTGCTCAAGCTGCATACTGGGCTGCATGACCTCGATGTCCTTATGGCAACTAAATAAATATTCTCTATAAGCTACGGAAAACAAATATCATCTAGCACTTAATCCCACATCTCTCATTCACAGACAGACTGACAAACAGGACTAATTCCTCATATTAATACTTTGAGTATAGGCAGCAACGCTAACCGAGATGACTCATAGGTTGGATTATGTGCTTTTATCAGAATAGGAAAATATGTGGAACAGAAAAATGAAGAATGTCAGTAGGGATGCAGAGTTTTGAAGTTTGTTGTTCCTTTTTTCCTCTTGAGGAAATGCAGTAAAGGCTTTTCCAGAAGCTGATATTCTCCAAGCTCCAGGTAACCCTCTCAAGTAAGGACAACAAAGAGAAGGTAAAAATCATAATGCTTACTTTCTAGAAAGCATTTACATCTACCTGGCATCTCTGTGACGTGAGAATTGTTTGAAATTTCTTCTAAGGAGCTTAGTAAAGTAGGTATTTTGCTTTTAAAAATTAGATTTCTAAAAACAAAGCTCTTGGATTGAACTGACCATACTGCAATTTTTTCTTAGTCTTACATTAGAGCCAACGGGTTGTTTTCTTGGGCTTTTTTTTTTTTGTTTTTTGGTTTTTTTTCCCTTGATGCATTTAAACAGCAGCTTTTCTCTTCTCCTTGAGATCATGTTAAATGTTTAATTGCTCTTTGCATTTGCTGATGGCACAACATAAGCCCCTGCAGTAAAAGAGATTTGTGCTAAAACTCAAGTGCTTAAGAATTAAGGAAAGGGGTTATATTTTGGGTCAGTTCAATTATCTCTATTTTTTTTGGAATTATATATTAATTTTGATATAAGCTGAGGCATAGAAGTGCAATTAGCATTCAGACAATGTGAGAAAGTCTTGCCTGAAGTTAACTGATGTGTACAATCCATGCAAGGGAGGTTCGACAGTGCAGATCACTGCCATAACATTGCTAAACCAGGTCCTTGGAAGGTGTAAATCAGCACCACCAATGGAACTGCTCCGATTTACACCAGATAATTATATCTGCCCACTGCTATTTGAGATGGGCTTAAAATGACAGCATTACGATCATCACTAGAATACAGACTTTTTCTAAGTTCCAAATTACATTAAAGCCATGCAGTTAAACTAAGTGCTAGACACCCAAGCAACTCTTTTATTAGCAGGTATCAAACTATTCAAAACCAATATCAGCCACTCAAAATAAACCCCATTTAAGCAATAAGGAGAAAGCCTTGCCTCCCACTTTACCATCAGTCCAAGGCAGATGCTTTTGTATCTTATTTTGAGTTAAACCAATGCACTCTCTGCCAGGCATAAAAGGCATGTTGAGCACAGGAGAGCCAAACTACTCTCTGGCTGGACCCATCTCCTTCCAAATTGTTTCAGGTAGCAATTGGTAGATATTTACCACCTATCATGTCTGACTCCTCATGTCTGAATCTGCTGTAACCACTCAGTAGGGCTGACCTAATGTTTTTGCTGAGTTAAGACCCTTGTCTGGTGAAAGAAAACATGCAAACAAATCCCCTATGTTTCTAGTCTCCAAACTCCCAACCAGTTCGAGTTGGGAGGTTTGCTCAGTGTTTTTGTGAAGGATTCTTGACTGACAGAACCTGTATAAACTCAGAGAATTAATGAGCTTGTATTCTGCAATGGGCTGGGGAAAAAAAAATAGCCAGAGAGACCCTCAATATGACTGTTAACGCTGCTTTGTTACCATCCTTTGTTCAGCGTGTGTATAGGGCCTAGCAGACAGGGGCTGCCTAGTGGAGAGGGGGCCCAGGTGATCCTGAAATGCAATTAATGCATAACAGCTTCAACCAATCCGTCTAATTTACCGCCAGCATTTCTCCTGGGCTTGTTTTCCCCTTTATTTTTCCCTCTCACCATGAAGGATAGCCACTCATCTTAAAAAAAGAAAAGGGGAAAAAAGAGGAAACAATACAGAAGAAATAATGTGGGTTGGTTTTTTTGGTTTTTTTTTTTTTCCCCTGGATTCACCCTGCTTTTTCCCTTCCTGAACACTGTCTGGGGACTCTTTTATTTAACAAAACAAGGTCAGCTCATCAGCACAAAAGCTGAAAGTTTCACAGGGTCCAAGACTGCTTCCATCTATGGAATTACTTTTTAACACATTCTGAGTTAAAATTATCCCCTCTCAGGCAAATGCAGATTGACAGCCAAACTCCAAACAATCACATTTTGTTAATCCATTTACAGAGGTGCAAATGCCTAATCCAACCCCGGTTTGCTCCATCACCACAGAAATGTTGAGCGTTTTCTTTTTTTTTAAAAAAAAAAACCCAAACAAACAAACCAACAAACAGAGATTTTTGGGAGGGAGACTTTAGTTACTGTTTAAGGGAGAAGAGAGGGATTCTTGTAACCCCTGGGGCTGTGGGATTGCTTAACACCATCTCAAGCCTGTTTTGCTTGTTTATCATTCAGAATGCAGCTTTTCTGTCAAAAACTGAAGCCTTTAACATTTTCAAAACCTGTCTTTCTCTCAGCTGTGGTGCACATGCTGATGGAGCAAAACAAGGGCACCCAGAGTTCAGTAGCTCTTAAAATTGGACCTAAACTGGTTTCAGTCTAAGGTCAACTTGAAGAGGAGGCTTCAGGTGCCATTTGGAAATGACAGAAGAGCCCAGTGTAAGCCCTAATATTTCAGGAATAATATAGCACTGATCAGTTAGAAATCATTGCTGGAAAGTTGCTGTTGGGATTGTCTTGCTTGTGCATAGGCTATGTATCTAGACAGACAAATAGACAGACAGATAGATATGGATAAGAAGCTGAAATTCTGCCCTTGCTACTCAGCAATACAATTTAACCCAATTTTCTTCAATTTAATTTTGTGTTCCTTACTACAAAGGTGCCTATAACCTTATTATCTAAGCACGGGAAATGTGAAATTGGACTAATCTGTAATAGAGATAAATAATTATACCCGTCAACAGATGTGTACCTATTGCTGCATACCTAACTCCCCTTACCCATTCTTCTGCTTAGCATGCATCTTTCAGGTTTTAGTGATGTTAGAAAGGGAAACATTCAAGGCTTTAAAAAGGGAGAAGGTATATAACATGGCACTTTTGCAAACTAACAGGTGACTCAGTTGACATCAGGCAGGGTTAGAGTGCTGGAGCTGAGAATGGTGGCCCTTGTCCTGCCTCCTAAGTAGAACAAATTACCACCTTCCACCTTGTCTAACTTTAAGGAAGAAAAGGCTCAAAGTGATCTGCTGCCCACCTACTGTCCCAAGGACTCAGGGACTGAGTTAATCCCATCACACTAACAGAACATAACAATGTGTTGAGAGTACTTACCACATTCCTTGAAATTGAAGAAAGTTGCTGTGGTTATTAGTAGCTCCTAATGATATTTGCATAGATTAACAGACTTTAATGCAATCATGAATGCTACAATCCCGGGGAAAATAATGAAGAAATCCATTATGAGGTAATAAAGTAACTAAGTCAATACAGTAATAATTTGATCCCATATTAGTAATAATTTCATCTCCTGCTGCAAGGCAATTTTAATGCACATACCATTTCTGGACAGTTTTATAAATATCACCTTTGTTTGAGATAATTAATTAGCAAAATCAAAAAATATATTGCTGGTATTTTATACGATAAATTAGTCATTAGGTTTAAACTGGCAGGCTGTAATAAAACTTATTAAGATAAATGTGCTGGGATTCTTAACACTTCAGAGAAGCTGTTCTCCTCTGTCTTAAGGCTCTTCTGGTGCAAAGCTATTATCGCTGCTGGGTGGTTTCTACGTATGTGAAAACCCAATTATGAAAATCATGTTTATAACCCCGACTTGCTTAGCAGCAGGAGCTGAATGCATTAGCCCATACCTGCCCAGTGGACGAGGCTAAGGTGAGGGTGAGCTGCTGAGGGCCCTATTATCTTGTTTCCTATAGCCAGTCGGAGCCCAGAGCCTGCTGCAAGACTGAACCAAACTAACTTCACTTCAGAGGAGCTCAGGTCCAGGTCATCCTGCAGATATAGGGGAGTGTTTTGCATTCAGGGGAAGGGGAGGGGGAGAACATTGATAATTAGGGGAGTGGTTATCAATTCTGGTTTTTTGCTTCCACTCTTATTTTGCAATTACTGAATAGTTTTCTGCTTTCCAGAAGTGCCTGGAAATGACAACAGACCTCAGCTAAAAGCTACTATACTTTATAGTGACCACCGTTTCCAGTCCTCTGCAATATTCCCTCCATGTGGCTGGGACTGTGAGAAAGGCTTTGCTGTGTGTTTCGGGAGCTGTCCCAGCCAGATGGCACAGGCTAGCTGCGACTGTCAGAACTGGACGAGGACCAGCTTCTTGCAAGGAGCGCAACTCTTGCCATGTAATGAGCTGGTCTTGGCTCCCGGGTAGACTGTGCTGTGTGGCCAAAGCAAGGATTGCCATTCTGGGCTTCACAACACCGCTGTCCAGGAACAGGGGTATTAAATCATTAGATGGCCTTTTGAAAGGGCATCATTTGGGTCTTGCTTAGACATCCCCTGAGCCAGTTTGCTGTCATCTTCCCAAGGCATTACAATGTTCCACTCTGGCCAAACTCAGCCCTTTCCCCACATTTCCCCATCTCGCTGAGGTTTCCAAATCCATGTCACCTTGCATTTGGAATAGTAGTAAATGATGATCCATCAAATGGTAGTAAATTGATGATCCATCAAACTCCAGTCCTCTGTATGGGCCAATTCTCATTTATAAAAAACTCAACAGAGAGTTCAACATTTAGCTGGGAGCAGGCCATGAGTGCTGCTGGAATCCACTATTAAGTCAACATTGTAGCCAAGTAAATGGACAAAAGACAAAGAAAGTGGCAAAACCCATTGCTCTTTCCATTCAGAAAATCACTTCTGGTCTAATGTCATTAAGGCAGCACAACACATTATAGAGCTAATAAAGTCTACTATAGAAATGCTCCCTTTCCTAATATGCCATGGACAGAACTCTTTAAATAAAATGATAGAATTAATATTTCATCAGACTTGCTTAGCTTCTTTGGGAAGAACAAATGTTTTTTTCCCCACAAAGTAGCAATGCCTTCACTTTATGGATACCTTCTTATTGATGTACAAAGTGTCCTATGTAAAAGTTTAGTTTAGGAACTCCAGGAACGAAGCACTGGAGGCTGTAAGAGCAACTGAGGCAAAAATCGTTGCACGGGCACTTTGTTCTAATAGTTTTTCCCAAGCGTGCTCTACTGGCCAATGTCAGGGAAGGCTGTTGGACTACATGGGCCTTCGGTATGACACAGAATGGCAGTTCTTATATAATCATATCACGACCTGGTGCCAATTGGCATGGTCCATTGCATGCAGTCAGTAGGTGGTACACCTTGGATTTCCAGTCTTGATATTGGGTATGTTAATTGGAAAGTGTTGTGGCATGAAGAGGACTGCAAGTCTAGGCAAGGGCTGAGAGATTATTTCATTTGCTGCTATTTGTGTACACATGTCAATCCCACCGTGCTATCTGTTCTACTGCCTCTGATTTGGTGCTTCTAATTACACAGCATTTACTCTGACTGCTCAAATGAGAAGACATGGTTTTTTCAGGATCACCCTTTTGGATGTAGGCTTCCTTAAAGTGGTCTGAGGCTCCTAATTATCCATTAGAGCTATTCCTTCAGCTGATGTCTGTTATGCCTGCTGTGTGATGGATGCACATGACACAAGTTCTTCTCAGTGTTTGTGACCCACAACTCTTCTGGCACTTTCAAAATGATGTTGCAGTGATGTTTATTGGGTGGATTGTCTGTTGGCTATTACACCTGTCTCCCTTGCATGAATCGAGACGAGGAAACACAGAATAAAAAGGGACCATTTTTGAATTATCACATGAAAACACTGAATTATTAGGGATGATTGTGGCCCCCATCTCATCCCTCTCACTAAGGTCTCCTGGCTGCACAAAATGAGATGACAAAGCATTTAAGGACCACTGGGGTAATCCTGGGGCCAATTTCCAACATTTGGCCATGTTGGAAAAGCTCTCATGTAGTTGTCAATTTTAGGCTTAGCTGGTTAATGAGAGTTTTTGGGATCCTTGCTGCTCAGACCTGTTTTGCATCAGGGATCCTCAGCTCCATGGTCATGCTCAGCACTATTAAATCAGACAGCCTCAGGGGTGAGGGCAGGGAGGAAAAGGCCTAGACATAATCCCTTCAGCATCTCCTGTGGAAAAGTGGCTTTAGCACCAAGCGTCTCACAACTGCCTTTCCTACAATCGTTCCCCTTGTCGATACGATGACCTTTCAGAGGCGGAAGCTCCTTTTTATTACTCTGTGCACTGGGGTAAACCAGGCCACGCTGTGTTATCTACCCAATTTATCAACACTATTTACAGCAGGTCCATTCCACTGTCTGGCTTAACTCAGTGCCCAGAGACCCAGCATTGAGAGAGGAGGCGGCTGCTGAAGAGAAAGAAATGTCAATTCCAGCCTAGTCCCCTAAAGAAAAATAAAAGAAACAAAGTAAATAAGGAAGGAGAAGTAAATACAGTATCTCCAGGGTGATTACATCTATCTAGTGCAATACAGGCAAGCATGAAACCAATAGAAACACAGTCTTATCCTCTTAGTTATCACCACGCACAGAATGTCATCTCTTGGTGGCCTAGAAAGAAAGAAGCATGCCACATCCATCTTTAATGAATATGACATATCTCTCACCTGCTTGTATTTCAGCAACCCCAAAAGGCTGAAAAATGAGATAGGAGATTATGTTCTCCCCGTTTGCCCTGAATCATGAGGATGGATTAAAATTATTTTTATTCTGCTTTGTTTTTTTAAGGATTACTTTGGGTAATTCTGTTTTCTTTCTACTCTTCTATACTTTTAGGGTTCAGGTTTGCCAGCCATTCTCCACAACTCTGTGATCAAGATGTAACCTTTTACTCTTTTCAAACGAAAAAAAAAAACCCACAAGTCTGTTACACATGCAAATACTTACAAAGACTGCGGGGTAACTGGAAAACACCAAATATCATGAGACTCACTGTGAAATCAAAAGGGTGGCAGTCTGCTCCCTCCATCACACTCAAATCATTTGAGCCGTGGGCCTGCCTTGCTGGCAGGTTCTAATTCACTGAAGTGGCAAAACAAGCTGTATCACTTTCCCTGCGGTACCATCTCCTAATCTGTAGGATGCTTTGAGCCATGCAATGGAGGGGATGCTGCTCTGATACTTCATGATGTGTCGTAGCAGATCTTTCTTAACATCACATCCTCCTGCCATACATACTCCCTTCGACAAGGATCACGCCATGACCATCCATATATTCTTCAAATGAGTTAATGTGTTCATTATATATTTCTCTATCTTACTCCTGTGCACCTTGTGTTGATTCAGTCCTTGATAGCTACACTACTCAAGACTAAACAGGTAGCCATCAATATCTTGGATTTTGTCTTTCATTGTTTAGACTAGTATTGAACTCTCACATGGATGGTACATGGGGACTGTGATGAAGAAAATAATTAATTTGTTTCCCTGCAGCTGAAATATGGCCCCCGCAAACTCTACAGCTGTGGTCTATCAAAATGTCTGTGCGTAGTCAGAAGTATAACTCAACCATGTCCTCACAGATTTACAAATCAATCAGAGCAAAATCAGGAGACCTGATGGAGGCTGCTTTCTTAAATCATATTTGAAATGTGAAATTAAGAGAATAGCAAGAATAAAACCTGAAAGAGAAGAATTGTGTCTAAAGAATAATTCAAACAGTTTCCACTGAAACTAAGAGCTTTGTTCAGGATTTCTATTATAATTACACTCCATTGCTACCTCTCTCTGGTGACTGCCTAGGAGCCTGCCTTTGACAGCCCCCCCCCTCCAACACAGGCTCTCTACTTTATTGCTTTCTTGGAGCTGGGAGCCATACCTGTCTACTCCAGGTATGTCTGGCTGAGATCCTAAAGAAACAACCTGCTTGCAGATGCACTCAAATTTGAGCTTCATTCTAGCTGTGGACTTTGGCTATGAAGTTGACACAGCAGGTGACAAGTAAGGAGAAGACAGTAGAGATCAAGACCACATTCCTATTCATCCTTATAAGTACTGCAACAGGGGAGAGGGACTCAGGTAAGCAGCCTCATAAGGGGAGAGTCCCTTGACACTGCACTAGGTTTGTTCACAGCATGACTGTTGACCACCTCAGGTTCCCCATAGCAGGAGCAACAAGTCCTGGATGTATCCATAGGCAAAATAGAAAGCGTGTAACAGGATTAGTTTGTATTATCAGTGATGAACTGTTCCAGTGTCACTATCATTCAGCTTTTGGTAGTTGCCCCCTGAGGGTCCCATGGTCATTTGGGCACTGCCAATGTTGTGAGATACCTTTAGCACTCCTATCTGATTGGTAGCGAATTGTAATACCACTAGCATGGAACTTTCCACAGTGTCTGTTAAAGATAAGGGTGGGGGTGGGGGGATGGGGGACACAGGACTTGAATAATTTATGTAGTTAGTTTAATTTAAATAATTTATATGCTAAGCATTGCAAACAGAGCTGGAGTTGATAATGAGTCCGAGAAGCACATTTGAACTCAGTTGCAGATTCTACTGCATTGTAATTCTTGCAGGATACAGGATTGCCTAGCAGTATGAAGGCCGGGGAGTGTAAACAAGGTAGTTGCTTGAAGAAGAGTCTGTACAGACTCTTTCTTTACCAATTACCACCCAATCATCTTATGTTCTCTACAGCTTGTTCAGTTTGAACCTCCTGGAATTATCAAGAGCTACATGCATTTCCTCAAGGCACGGCTCCATTGTTTGACAAATAACAGTTTGTAACTGGTGTAATCTGTAATCAGGAATCAATTAAAGAGATATCAACAGGAAATGAAAGATAAGGGAAAACTAGTAAAAAATCAATAAACAACATAAGGGAATTGATCATTCAAAGGGTCTTTCTTAAGCCACAGGGTCCTCTCAGAGGACTCTTTGCAGAATGTCCCATAGGTTTTTTCTTTTCTTCTTCAGTTGTTTTTTGGCCGTATTACATGAGGAAGCTCTTCTCTTTAGCAGTGGGAAAAAAAAAGAAAAAAAAAAAAAATCCAAATCCCTAGTCTCCAGGTTCATTGAGTGGCCACTGCCTTTTACACTTATAATGCAAGTGAAATACATCTGAGAGGTTGCTTAGAGCCAAAGAAAACTGATGCTAAACTTTGTGAATTCTTGCATGAATTCACAGCTAATATCTCCAGGAACACTTTAGAGGATGCACATAGCCTCCTCAGGGATGGAGGCACCAAAGAGATCACTAGCACATACCTCATGAAAAATAATTTTCCACAAATCCTCACACAGTTTAAGAACCATCTTTGTTATAGTAGACCAGTTATTTGCTACTGGCTCCTTTACCAAGTTGTTTTGGGTTTTTTCTGTTTGAATTTCTGACATCCTGAAAAATACACTTAGTGGTTTCAAAGAAGCCACTAGAACAGCAGTAATGAATCCATATTAACAACTCTATCAATTTATTTAAGTGCCAAGATATTTTGTGTTGATCCATGATTCCTCCCAGAGTTCTGCTGTTATATGTGCAAATCACAACTTTCAGTTAAAAATTAGATCCCCTTCCAGACATGAATTGCTGTAAACAACAAAAGTTTTAAAATGCAAACCAAGTCCTGAGCCCTGAAAACCACTGGACAAATGGAAAAAAGCCACAAATTTTACCACTGGAAAAGAAAAAAGAGTAATAATTTTTTAAGCTGATGAGTGTTACAATTTTTAGGGGGTCTTATTCATAACATTTGAACATCTGCAGACTGA
This sequence comes from Tetrax tetrax, assembly GCA_009806455.1. NCBI lineage: Eukaryota > Metazoa > Chordata > Aves > Otidiformes > Otididae > Tetrax > Tetrax tetrax. Next base: position 504,970 of record WHYT01016698.1, read on the forward strand.
CACATTTGTGAAAATGTGAAAAGCTTTGGAGCTTTTCCTTGTAAAATGCCAAGATTTGTGTCATTTCCTCTCTTCAGTTGTACAAGTTAGTGAATTCACATGCCCAGTGAAAAAAAAAATACTGATAATGTAGCACAGAACTTGTTTCAGGGGCTTTCCAGGATCCTAAGGAGCTCAAAGACAAAATCTTAATGTGAGGAAGTTCAGAGGTTACCCTCCTCCCTAGATTGCCGAGGAAGACAAAGGGAGCCCAGACTTTCTTTGTGCCCCACTTGTGAACTTGGACTTGGGAAAGGTCATACAAGTACACAAGACATGGTTTTGAGAATAGCTACCTCAGGTGAAGGACCTAATTGCATTCCTAAAAGTAGGAAAGATTTTGGGAAGTTGGGGTCATAGTCTCTGGGACCAGGTTTTGCTAATTGCCAAGATATGCCTTTTCTTGTATCTCAGTCAATATTTGACTTAAGCAAAACAAAATTAAGCAGGGATGAGCTCCTGTAGTCCACATCTGATCTTTCTCACTGAAAACCTCCTACCCTTTGCCTGATTTACTTCAATATCTGAAGCAATCATTCCACTTCCATCTTCCACTGAGTTTCGTAATCTCACATTTAAAGGAATAGGAAGGCAGAAATTTTCTTTCGGTACAGCCAGCATTTTTCTTTTCTAAACAAACTGTGGGATCTGTGACAAGGAAGCCTACTCTTTACTAACGACAAACGAAAGCACGAAAGTGTAGCTGGCTCCATCTCCTTAGTTCTAGTCGTTTATCTTATACATCAAAAATTGCTCCGGCCTTTCCTGGTGCTGAACTAGATGATATCCAGAGATCACTTCCAAGCTCAGCTACTCAGTGATAAACTGAACCTAGTTGAACTAACTTTAGAAACTAAGAAGGGGGAAAGGGGGACAATCAGGGACTATCCATGCTAGGTATGTTTCATAGCATTTCAGCATATAAAGATTGCTAGATATAAAACTTATCCAATTGAGTTAATTTCTTCCAATTCGCCTGCAAGCATTTTCAAGACAGAGTCCTGATTTACATTACTGATCAGAATTTAGCATAGCCAAGGATGACATAAAGCCTGGCACAGAATAGTCAACTTATCTACATTAACATTAAGTATTTTGGAGTTAGGTTGATGACTCTGCAGCAGAAATATTGTGGATATTAAAAGAAATAACAAATTTTGCTGTACTGAACTGTACAGTGTTGGTCCTTCTCTTCTGCCCAGATGGTGCTTGCTGTCTTGGAAGATGGTGATCTCCCCATTTCACCCCCATAATTCACTGGGTCAATTATGAAAAGCTAGACAGAGACAGGAGAAGAATTATTTCCTGACCCCATGCTCCGTCAGCTGAGATATTCATTTATCTTTAGCTGGTGATGCCTTCATACCAACAGGAAGTTATTGCCACTGCTGGTAAATAAAGGCGTTTAAAATCTATTACAGTCAGATATGTAATGAGTCTTCTTTCCATCAAGATATCTTTGTCTTGTTCAAAACACAAGCAGGGATGAGTGTTTCTCCCAGTGATGTGTGGTAACAGTCAGAGCTCCTTTGACCTCCTTGCATCTGACAGTCCTTTCCCTCTGCTCTTTAGGGAGGGAAAGGTTAAATGTTACCTCTGCCTTTCTTGTCTCTTTCCCTGTTACTCTCTGGGAAGGAAAGGCCTGAAATTCATATTGGTGACATCAAGTACAGGGTCCGCTGCGCTACTGCACTTTTAAATAAAAAAAAGCATCCGAGATTCTCTTTCCTCCCCTCTCTCTGCCTCTTGGCTTCTCTATTTCTCATTCAAAGGTAAGCTGACCAAGCATTCGCTCTGCCCAATTTCCATCTAGGACTGAGCATCCCTGCTCTGCCCTCCCAACAGCAGGCTCAGCTTTTCCCATTCCTCATTGACCATGGGACTTCTGCAAAACAGTGGGAAGAGAAGATGGAGGAGAAGATGATAGTATGCATGTGTCACTCTTGAAAATACACACGGCACCACACAATATACCTCTCACTTTGTTTTGCAAATCTACATTTCCACAAATACTAAAAAATGTTTTCCAACCTATGCAGCCCTTTGCCTTCTTGCCTTTCCCATTTTCTTAAAATCCCTTCACACAGACTTTCCTCCCCCCCCCTCCCCCCCATATATATATATATATAGGATATAGTGATATCCTTCAAGTGACAGAGGAGCCAATGAGGAGAGGTGCTATGCTGGACCTTGTTCTCACCAACAGGGAGGGGCTGGTGGGGAATGTGGAGCTCAAGGGCAGCCTTGGCTGCAATGACCATGAAATGGTGGAGTTCAAGATCCTTGGGGCAATGAGAAGCAAGTGCAGCAAGCTCTTTATCCTGGACTTCAGGAGAACAGACTTCGGCCTCCTCAGAGATCTTCTTGGTATGGTACCATGGGATAAAGCCATAGAAGGAAGAGGGGCCAAAGAAAACTGGTTAATATTCAAGGATCATCTCCTCTAATCTCAGAAGTGATGCATCCCATCAAAGAGGAAGCCAAGCAAAAATGCCAGGAGGCCCTCATAGATGAACAAGTAGATCCTGGACAAATTCAAAACACAAAAAGGAAGCCTACAGAGGGTGGAAGCAAGGACGGGTAGCCTGGGAGGAATAAAGAGAGATTGTCTGAGCAGCCAGGGATCAGGTTAGGTAAGCTAAAGCCCTGATAGAATTAAATGTGGCCAGGGACATCAAGGACAACAGAGAAAAACTTCTGTAGGTATGTAGGAGACAAAAGGAAGACTAGGGAAAATGTGAGCCCTCTCTGAAACGAAACAGGAGACCTAATTACCCTGGTTGTGGAGAAGGCAGAGGTACTAAATGACTTTTTTTTGCCTCAGTCTTCATCAACAACTGGCGGATGAAGTTGCTAAGCCACTGTCCCTCATATTTGAGAAGCAGTGGAAGTTGAGTGACTGGAAAAGTTCCCACTAACTGGAAAAGGTGAAACATAACACCTGCTTTTAAAAAGGAAACAAGGAAGACCCAGGGAACTATAGGCCAGGCAGCCTCACCTCTGTGCCTGGCAAGATCATGGAGCAGAACCCCCTGGAAACTATGACAGCTAACATGGCTTTACTAAGGGCTAATTGTGCCAAATTTGTGTGTGACAAATTTGGTGGTGTTCTAGCCAGCTAGTGTGATCCACTTGCAATTACTGCTCTTTTGCTAGATTCAAGAACCTCACAGACACAAAATACAGCTCCTTCTCCTCTCCTAAACTAAGGCATTCAGGATCTGTAATTGTGTATGATATACATCTACAACTATGAAGCTCCTCACTTTGTAAAGAATACTCATCACTTTCCTTTCCTGGACGACTCCTGCTGTCATAACTGGTGAGATGTAACTCAAAACACTCAGGAAAAAAAAAATCTGCAAATCAGGGTTTTTTGTTGTTTTTAATTAAGACAAAGACTTACACGTGGAGTCTAAACAAAGCAACCTGAATTGCTCAAGTCACCGAGTTTGCTCAAGCCTGAGGACTGCATTCATTATTATTAGTGCATTTAATTAGTAATAACACATCATTGTAAATTATGCAAGAGAAAATAAAATCTATTCCCTGCCATTAATGTCTCAAAATCTAGTAGACAAGATGCTTTATGGAAAAGCCTGGTCAAACTGACTGAAAAAACAAATAGCACATCAAATATAGCAAATATATATTTTTGTGGGTTTTTTTTCTTTTTTTTTTTTTCCTTCTTCAGAATTATGCATAATGCACTTAATTCTACCTTTCAAGAATGTGTTGCAGGTCAAATGTCCCCTTTGTCTCTGCTAAAGCCACAGATCACTTTCTCCTTTAAATGTAGATAATTTTCTATTGTTTAAAAAAAGATAATTGAAGGACTTCTGATGAAAGTGGAATTTTCCCACAATTCATATAATAGTGCTGAGAGCCATTTCTTGTGAGAGCAATAGTTTAGCTGTCTCACATCCCCATCCTTCACAGGGCTGGGCTCCCCTGCCAGGCTACAAATCCCACAGTGCCCCCCATCCACAGTATTTGCCTGAGGCACTGCGACAGCTCAGGTCTGGCCGCCTGGAAATTGAATTTCAGTTTGAGAAAAGTCTAAATGTTCTTCTTCAATCAAAGATGTCAGACTAAAAAGTTTCAGCATTTCTGGAACTCCTTGTGCCAAGATGAGTTTTGATATTCCACCTTTTAATTCCACATCAGGACAAAACCAAATGTTGACAAAACTGTAATTGCTTAAGTCAGCTTTCCTATTTGAGTTCGTTTTGTTAGAGCAAGGCAGAAGACTGTGAGGACATTTCTACTTCTGCTTAGTTTATTTAGGGAAGTTTTAAAATAAGGTGGAATCAGTTGCCCTCTTAAAGGAATAACAGAGATTAGTTTAACTAGTTTAAGGAAGACCCTGCTTAAGTGGTACAGTAATTTAGGTATATGGCATCAGATGAAGGATTACAGAAGCATGGGGCACATGAAACAAAGTGATGGTCTTATATACTGCTGGTTCAAATGTTTTTGATGCTTTAACTGTGTTTCAAAAATTTTCAGATTAAATCTAAAGTTTGGCTAGAATCTGTGATTAATGTCCAGTTGTAGATCTATTTCCTGTTCTTCCTAATTCTTCAAATTAATATTGAAACCTGAAGTCTGTAGCAAGGTTAGCTTGCTCACAATGTAAATGTGACTGTGTGCTCACACATAATACAGATAAATTAACACTGGTGTGCTTAGTGCATAGCTCTGTGTCAGAGATTTTGATGCCATACGTGATCTCTCTCCCTCTGCCAGCTGACCTGATATAGCTCTGCCACTCCTGCATGGAAAAAAAAAAAAACATGAGAACCCCAAAAGGTGGATGGTGACTCATGAGCATTGTTAGCTCAGTAACTCTAGAGCATGTGCCCATGCTCTAGTCCAGTTTGATTACACTAGTACAAGACAGCTGCATATGAAAATTTAGGTTCATTCCTGATTTTAGAGCCGTACACAAAAGGAACTGCAATATTATATACCTGTGAGATGGCACCAGTAATGTTTAGTCACCTCCAAGGTAAATATAGATTTTTCTTAACTGCTAACCCTGCCCAATCTAGCTGTGATCTGAACACTAAGGTATCCAGCTCAGCTTTTGACATAACTGCAAAGAAATAAAGATGCTATATTTCATAGCCTGCAAATGACTGCACAGGGACAGACTATGGATCTGGGCTGGTACATCCCGTCTCTGACAAAGGCCAGCAGTGGATGTGTGGGAAAGCTCTGTGAGAGCAGGAACTGATACTGCCTGAGGATGTCTTCCTTGCCTTGAAACTAAATTGATAAATTTGTTGACAAGGTGCAGGATGCAGGATAGCATCATCATGCACTTTCTACAGGAAGACTGCCAAAGTGAAACTATCACCCTTCTACCAGCGATGGACTTTGCAACACTCATTCGGTGACTGACAGTCCGTTGCTGGGCTTTCATGTTGCAGCAAAGGAAGAAAAGGCATTTCAAAATATGTTTGCAAGACAACAGAAGTCAGCAAGGGATACTCAAGGGCAAACACAGCACCTGAAACTACTTGTAATTCACATTTTGTTCCTGAGGAGGTAGCACATGTTGGCAGTGTCCCTTTAACTGCATTGACACCGCAGAGCCGGCGGCAGCGACAGATTCTCCCTGACTGTAACCAAGTCGGTGGTGATTCAAAGACATACTGGACCACAGCGAATGCAAGTGTGCTGCTTTCAGTGCCTTTACTGAAACACCTCATTCTCTAATATTATTCCTCTTCAACCTCCCTTTCCTCAGGGAACTTTGTAGCTGCACTTTGTCCAGTCTCACCACAGCCCTCACGACAACTAGGCCATTTCCATGCAGAGGAATGAAAGTAGGAAGAGATCAAATGCCTGTCCTAAATGCACCAAAGACCCAGCAGCAGCAGGTGTACACCTCTGGGACAACATGGGCTTGAATGACAGACACATCCTTTTTTGTAACCACTTAAGAACAACTCTATCTATAATTTAAATAATTCTGCCATGCATTATCATCGCTTAGTTGATCCTGACATATGGCAGCTGCTAACTAAACAAGTAACACGGGCAATAACACAAATAATGTCTTTTAAAACCAATCTAGGAATTGAACAGTTGAAGCAAGTCCTCACTGTACGGATGATTCCATTAAGGCAGAGTGAATATGGTAGGAGCTGCCTGAACTGTTCACAAGCTCAGCTGAGCTGTGGTCTCAATCAAAACTCTTCAATGATTCTTTTAAATACCTAAAGTTGATAACATTAACGTGCACTTAGAGTTATGCTTCTTACTCACGTGCAGAAACTAGCTTATGTTCCCAAACTGCAACAAAATCAGGGCAGTCAAAACAAATGTTCCCATTTGCTCCAGTGCTTTTGGAAGATGCTCAGCAAGAACAGAAGTGACCTTTGCAGAACTGCACAAACTGACTGCCTAACAGTTCTCCTTTCACACCTCACTGAAGGTAATTCTCAATTTCGTGTGGCATTTATCCTCCGCTTTCTGCAGACCACCATTACAGTCACCTGAACCCATGCACAGAGAAGATGAGACAGTGGCTCCTCCAGTCTTCTGTTCAGCATGGGGTCTAACAAAGCAAGGCACTCTCCTGCCCTCAACCCAAGGACATCTATGCACTGAACCCTAGTAAAGAGATCTCTTCTGAACCAGGATAGGCATTAAGATGGAGAGTTTGGCTATGTGTTATCACCAAGGAGATTTTAGGGCAATTTACTTATCTATGGAGACTTCAGGGATTTCTTTCTTAGAAATGCTAAGGACTGCTCAGTTTCACTTCCTCTCAAAGTATCTGTCAAAGAAAACAATGGAGACTGTAATGGAGAAGTGAGAAATGGCCAGGAACTATGTACTGCCCATGTACTGGCCATGAGCACCACGAAGTCATGCTATATTTGAGAGACCTTTACCCTCTTCCCGGCAATAACCGGAACCCAAATGCACCACAGACTGACTCAGCTAACTCTACCTACAGATGACAGGTGATAGTTGACGTGAACCTGCTTTCCTGAGACCCAAGTCATGGGCACTCTGGGTGCTGAGAAGCTGGGCGATGCTCACAGGAACAGTAGCCCACCCTTCTGAGAGCAAACCAGCTGCCCTTGTGAAGGCAGTCATGATGTTTCAGAGCACCTTCACCAGGGCACGGCTATCACGATGGCCAACAACCACATAGCGTGGTTCTCAGTGGAGAAGGGGATTTTCACAGTTCAGTCTGGACAACTATGGTGACAGAGGAAGATGTTAACCCCAAATTAAGTTGTGGCAGTCACAACAAGGGCCAAACTTCCTTCCACTCCCTGTTAAAGTGCAGGATGACTTGCGAGAAGCGTATTGCTTTCAGTAGGAAAATCAGTTTTCTGATTGCATATAAGAAAAAAAATCTGAAACAAGTAAACAAACAAACAAAACCCAGGGAGACAGTGGGGAAAGAAAGGGGCAAAGGGGTAAAATGTATATCTCTCTCTAGACCCATAAATACCCAACCCTATCTTCTGAACCAAAATCCTGATGTTGGAAAGCATGCAGGCTCAGAGGAAAATAACTGTAATTTGTGTTGTGAAGAAGGCATTTGCAGCAATTCATTATAATTCTTTGCTTGCTGTCACCCGTCTCTAAAGTCACTGGCAATGCAGTACTTGTGTGAAGTTATTAAGGCCAAACTCTCTTTAGATTCATGGCAAGTTCCAAATGACAAGGTGAGAGCCCAGGCAGTGATAAAGTGAAGTGACATGCCATACCCTCTTCCTTTCCCCCACCCCATCACCACCATGCCAAGGATGAAAACATTGTGGATTTTGCAAATGAGAGCCGCCTCTCTGCTCTCTGCCATGTGCTGGGCTCTACCAGCCACACACACATTTCCTTGAAGAGGAGGGGGCAGGTGGGAGCGGAGGAAGGCAAAGTAAAATATGCTTTTCCTCACTTTCCTTCCACAAAGATCATGCAGAATTCTCTCAGAGGTTCCCAGGCAGATGGCATGTGTGTGAGAGACAGAGATAGGCAGGTGGGGCAGAGGAGAGATCCAGGTGGGAACTTTTCAGCTATCTGAGATAGAGACACTTCTTAATAAAAAAAATATATATATATCTATATAAATCAATTGCTAACTTATCTATATCTAGGTTTATCCCTCTATCTGTGTATTGCTGTTCATTCCAGTAACCCCCAAGACTAGACAGAGAAGCAAATCTCTTACAGTTGTACACACTTCCAGCAAATAAAATGTGTAAGTAAAAGGTGATCACACTGGAGATCAGGGCTCCTTTCAAACTGCATTTTTCTGTCCGCTCCTCTTTTTTTTTCTTGCATCTTTGGCCTCTATGTTTTTTTCCTTCCTCTCCCTGTCCCTTCTTTTCTAAGCTGGGCAGAAAAATCAGCTTAAAGGATAATACTGCTCAGCTTTCAGTAGGATAACATAGCCAGCCCACAGGGAAGAGAAAACCTCAAACCCAACCAGAACGATGAAAACAAGCGGGTTATTAAAGGTCCTCCTAAAGCGACAGCTAAACTCATGTTTGCAGATACTCACAGGCTGTTGCTCAGCCGTGAGGATCTCTGGTTCAAATCCAAGTGCTTGCCAACAGTAAGGTTATAGTGGGAAAAAAAAATCCTCTCCTTTCTCCTAGCTTCTTACTCTGGAAAAGCCATATGCTATTTTAGCAGCATAGGGATGCTCACAGGCTCTGAGCCTAATCTGTCAGAAGCCAGAGAGGAATCACTTTGCCCAAAAGATTTCTACAAGTTAAATTAATCTGCAGTCAGTTTCTGCCCGTGTTAGGTTTAAAACTGCAGTAAAACCTGTAATGCCAAAACTTCAAACAGGTGAGCAAGGCCAGTAAGAGGCAACTGATGGGACTAAATATTTAACCACAGTCCGCTGTGCACTCACGCACCAGGTCACGGCCATCCCTTAAGTTACCCTTCATACTACAGTACTAATGAACCTGTTCACCTCCCTTTATACTGGGGAGAACATGTATACCTTTTGAAGTATGTCTGAAAATTCAACACATTCTAGATCTCAGAAAAGCCGGCTTGCAGTCTTCTGTAATTGGTGCCTGTGGCCAGTGAAAGGTCTGTCAGCAGCCACCTGTCACTGTTCTGCCAGGAGGAAGCACCAGTGCTGCTGACTTTGCTGATCTTAGCATGGGGAGAGAGGTTTTAGCCCCCAAACACCTGAAGCTTTCAGGTGAAGCCACCCTCTTGAGTGAAGCAGAGAAGCCCGTGGGGCATGGATGCTCCATGACAAGAAAGGAGAGGGGCCTTGACTCCCCGAGGGAGCAGGGTACTCTTGCTCCACCGAAGACAACTGGAGTTGTCCCCTGAAATGCATTGAGGAAGCCAGGAGTGAGTTAACTCTGAGCAAAGATTTAAGGCTAGGGTACAGTATAAATGCACACTTGTTTAAATTAAAATTGCCCATAATCCTTTTATTTCCTTGCATCTGATTCTTCCCTGGCAGATGACAAGAAATTGCTAGTCGTTTGCATTTTTTTCTTGCACTGAAAAGCTGCAATCAATCACACTTTCTTCTGACCCTGCAGTTACAGGGAAACAGAATGACTCTGGGCTATATTTCCAGACTCCACAAGTTGTTCTGACTCTGTATTTGGTGCCCCCTCCTCCCTTTCTGCCTCCATGTTGTAAAAGATCAGGACTCTCTTTTATAAAATAGTTCTGGCATTTCTATTATCACACATGCCTGAGAACAGGGATGCAATTGTACTGAATAGTGTGAAAAAAAAGAAAGGAAAGAGGGAAAAAAAGAAGAAAAATCAAAGCAGAGCCGAGTTGATTATTTAAAGAGCTGGCTGAAATTTGCCATCCTTTTAAGGCATCCTGGGCTCTGGAATATCACTGTGTCACTTAATGTTTGCAGTTAAGTATTTACAGATCTGTTTCCATGGCAACCGATTCTTCAAAGTTACTTTTACAATTCTGTTTTCTAAAATGTGTTTCTTTGGTTGATTGCACAGGGATATTTGGAAAGCAGCCAGGTCTAAATCATGATTTTTTTCCCATTAAGGAGAGGTCCTTTCTAATCATGTTTAGTTAGTTCTTTGATGGCTTTATCTTGATTCGAAAATGTATTTTGTTTTTTGTTAGCGGGTGGGAGAGGGAAGGGGGGAGAACACGAACAAGCATCATGGGGCTTCAGTAAAAAAAAAAGATGTTGGAAATTAGGAATGTGAAATAACCTTGTCTGAGTTGATTTTATTTATCCTTTCATTGTTTAGAAGAGTAGGCCTTTAACCACAACAAAATAAATAAACAAATGCCCCTCTGACAGTTTGAATGCATTTCGAGGCCACGGGAGAAGATGACTCACTTATTAATTAGTCGGGGATATGGCAGCATGGAGATGGATCATGCACACTAGTAACAGTGCAGGAATTGAGACAAGCAGATCCAGTATGTGAAAGGCTTGTTTGCCCCCACAGGTACTGAGACACCTGCATGGGGCCAGCAAAGGCTTGCCCCACCAGTAAGGAGACACTTTGTGAAGCAGTAGCAGGGAAACAGTTGAGAGCTCTGCCACAGTTTTCTTTGCAGCTGTGGACAAAGTAATTTGAAATGTGTCTGTGTGAAGAGGTGAAGAACAATGTGCAAGTGTCCTGAGCCTGCTGACCCATACTCTTCCCATCACTGCAACACCATCTCCCCATCCCTTCAGCTGGCTCCTAGTCCATCCCAAGCACACGAAAGGGAGCAGAAGAGCTTAATCTAGAGAGCAACACATCAGAAGCCATACAAGCATGTGGGAGAGACAGGGAAGGGATGTACTAGTTCCCTGTCATAAAGTATTGTCCCTACTTGAAGTCAGAGATAAATTTAAGCTTCTCAAGATGCCTGAGAAAGGACTGTGCTTGGCAGTGATTTAGGAAAGGTGTAAACTTTGGGCATGTGTTGAAGGGAAAATCAGCTTAAATGTGCTTGTAAACCTCACCACAAGCAAGGAGTCCTGCAATGCTCAACAAGCCACCTACCAGGCAAAGGTGTCCCCGCTGATGAATAACTTTAAATAGGGGAAAGGAAAAGTATTGAGTTACTTGGCTGGACCCACTGGTTGGGGTAGATGAAGGTGAGCCTTTAATAATCATCAATAACTCACTCCTGTTTTCCACCTTGCTACAGCAGGAAGGGATGTATATCTCAAAGGAAAGGATAGGACCAGAAGACTGAGTATTACAGAGTAATCAGAGTATCACAGAGCATTGAGCAGAAAAGATTGGTGGGGTATCTGGCATTGATAAAGTAGATTAAATACGGACAGATAATTACAATAAGATGAGGCAGGATGGGGAGAGGGATAGCCTGATCCATATTTTCCTGTGCTTTTTGTGAGACAACATCAGATGTTCAAATCAAGCAATGAGGAGTCAGGACTCCTGGGTTCTATTTCTAGCTCTGCCACTAATTAAATATGTGACCATTCAGGCACTCTGTGCCTCCACTAACCTAACTACCAGGATTGTTGTCAGATTCAGTTAATTACTGTCTGCAAAGAGCTTAGAAACCTACACAAGAAAGACGCCAGACAGGTACCCTGGTTTTAATGTTAAAGTTCAAAATATTATAATTGGAGAGCTGAAAAGGGATGTGGATCTGAAACTGAAGCAACAGAATTGCAGGAAAGCTTATAAAGTGAAGGAAAACTAAGGAAAAAACAAACCTGGAAGAATAAAGAAAGGAAAATGAAGGCAGACAACGGGCAAGGTGAATTTTGGCTGACTGAGATAATAAGCCACTTTTTCAAAACTTTTTCACTTTTTCCTCTTGCTGCAGAAATGCTCCATTAACTCTCAGGAAGATGATTTACCATTTGCCCTTTATAGACAAAGCTGAAATAGTAGGAACATCATAGCAAAACATATGACCCAGCTTTTGGCACACCCTGCGGCTCCAAACCTTTAATGCACAATACAGAGTCTTGGAATCTGAAGGGAGATGATAAAGAGATGTTGTCTTGCTATGATGTTTATTAAATGGACAACAACTACTAAGAGGACCAGGAGAAGTTGCAGGGGACAGATTCCTTACTCATGGAAAATTGAGGGACTTGATTTTTTCCTGATTTATTTACCCTTCAGTCTATTGGGTGAAAAGAAATCTTCATGATGCATGACCTTGAGGACAAAGAAGCAAATGGGATGGACACAGTCGCCTCAAAGAAAACTCAGAAAGGAAGGTAAAAGAAGAGGAAAAAAAAATAAAAAGTAAACATAGTAACAATGGAGTTTGACAGTGACCCGCTGTATTATTAGTTTTGAGTAGCTGGTGGGTGTTCATAAACTGGGATCCAAATCACAAAACCAACAAGTAATAATAACTGCTCTTATCACCCCCTCTTTCTCTCCCTGGTTGTTCTTTGGCTAGTTCAGCTGAGGATCTGTAAGTAAATGATTGCTGTATGAAAACACAATGACCAGCCCCTTGAGGGTCCCTTCCAATCCTCAGCATTCTATGATTCTGTGATTCTGTGATACAGTGTAATAAGTCTTTATCCAGCCCTTCTGTAATGAAACAAGATGACTTCACTAATAGTCTATTGAGCTCTCACATCTCCATTATAAATAATGTTAGTTGCAGACATTTAATTAATGTTATAAATATACTATTTATGTTGTGCTTTGGGAAATGACTAGTTCTCTCAGTATATATCACACTTTGGTTTATTGTTTTACTTTGCCTTGCTGCAGCGGCCAGGTGCCTTGCGGGTTCCCAAGCGATCACAGCCTTTGTTACGGGAGCTCTCCCTTCACATTCCCTCTTTTGCTGGGGAGACAAGAGCTTACTATCTTTTTGGGTCTTTAGGCATCTAAATTAAATGCAAATAGGAGCATCTGGGGTGAGGAGCATAGAGATGAGGTTCACCTAAGCATCGTCTAAGAGCTAGGTGCCTACCCTGAGCTTGTCACTCAGCCTCCCTGTGTACTCAGGGGAGAACAACAACAGCCTGAATATCTGCCTAGAGCCAGCTGGGTGATCCACTCTTTACTTGCCCATCTTTCTTTCCTGGGCCTAAAAGAAAATAAACTCAGGCTTCTTCCTTTGACTTCTAAATGCTAAAAATAAAGGAGATGAATCCCATCCCTATACAATGAATAGAGACACAGAGAGGCCTACAGATTTCATAGGATTTGCTTCAGATAGCTATAGCTAGACAGTATCAGCACTCCCCTCTGTGCTCAGGCTCTGATCCATCCCTGTGGCTGTTTCCATTCTAGAAATGTACTGTCAGGCTTGGATTTCCAAAAAGGAGCCAGAGGACTGAGAAACTTTGATGGGATGAAAGCCTCCATCTGTATCAGACCCCAACAAAAAGCCTAGACTGAGTTTTCAGAATAATGCCATTCATGGAGTGGTAAGATAACCTCCAACAGTGTATTTTTTTGTAAGAAAAAAATTTGTTGGCTGCTTTCAGTAAGTTCTCACCATGCTTTATGCAGTGATTTCCAGCAGGCAATCTGAAACATCTTACAAAACTCACTCTAGAAGAACTCAAAACTCATACAATATTTGACATTGTCATGGCTTGGTGTTTTCTTTTTTCGATTGAGTAAAGTTTTATCCATGTGCAAAGTGTGCCAATGTTCCCTGTATTTGTGAAAGCTGTTCTGATGTACTGCTGGCTGCCTGTAAACTTCAACACAAGCAACATGTGGGTGCACACACGTACTCCCTCACACACACAGGCAAGATAGAGTCTTCTGCCATTTTCTATCTGGCAACATATTAATCTTGTGTTTCGCATTATCTAAAAGCTTCACCATTATAACATAATTACTGCTGAAATTGACCTTTAAAATATATTCCAAATTTCAAATGTCTTTAAACCCCTCAGTGAGCACCATTTTTCAATTTCACATATTGTTTTCTTTTTTATGAGAGGCAGGATAAAAGATGGGAAAGGGGATTAGCAAATGAATGTCAGCATGTAACATATGCATGTAGTGATAAAAAAAAAATCTTGCAAAAATTTACCTGGGCATTTTTAATATCCAGTCTTCAAGCAGTTACTATTTCCCTTAAGGTAAATGAAAATGTAATAAGACTAACTAAAATGTTGCATTTGTTTCTCACCCTTCCCTAAAGTAATTCAATCAATCAGTTTAGCTTCACTAATATTCAAATGTGTATCTGATACTGGCAATATAAAAGTTCAAGTACTCCTCAGCCTCTAAATACATTTAAACTACCTTTATTAGAACATGCACTTTCCTAAATTTGTATTAGTACCTAAAATTGGTTGTGTTTCTAACTAATCCTTAAAGGAAAACATAACCTTGCCTGCAAATGAGATGCTGAACTGTGTATGGAGGCAGATTTCTGTAATGCAGACTGAAAATGTGCTTATTACAATGCACATATGAACTTGTGTGTGCTCACATATCACAAATAAGAAAGTATAAAAGCACATGGTACTACTTCCATTCAGTGGCATTTGCATTCAGCTTCATTCCTTCCATCTCCCTACCCCCAAGAAAGAGAGGGCAGAGGACCTGGAGGAGAGGGAAGGAAACTCCCATCTCCTGGAGGAGCTCTCCCCTGCCACCGTGTGTCCCTTCCCTGGTTTGGGGCATCCAGGGGAAGGGCTGCTGAGGAAGGATGCTGTCTAGGAAGGGAGTGTCTGAAGCTGAGCATAACTCTGGATTTATGCTTAACTTCTCAGGCCCCCTGAAGGGTCTCAGCTCCTTCCCATCAGCACAGCTGCCTGCATCCCTGAGCAAAGCACCAGACCTGAGCAGCATCTGGCAGATGAGCCAAGGAATTGCCTGCACATTCTGCAAACCTTCCCTCATGTCCAGACACTTTCCTCACTGCCCGAGAGGATGCTGACACTCCAAAGGGATGCAGTTTTGGAGGACCAGATCCAATCCTGGGAGGCACGTGGGCAGCGACAGGCAGGTGATCACATTGCCAAAGCATGTGTTGGGCAGCTACTCAACAGAGGTAAAAGGGGACAGTCTCATTGAAAACACTGGTTTTGTGTCCGTTTACCCCAGCTGAGGATCCAGTCCATTATTTCCAATTAGGTTTGATGGAGGATTAATCCAATCTCAAGTGTCAGTTTTCTGCTCCCTGACAGCTGCTTATGGCATGACGCGTGTGCTGTAACCTGCTGGCCCATCTTACCTTTTCCTTTATGAAAAAATGCCATGCAGAGTCAAGCTCGCTAGAAATGAAGACAAATGAAAATCATTGGAAATCTCATTAGTGACCATCCAACAGCTTCGCTGAAAGGTAGACGGTTTTTGCATTCCCTTGCACACACCTGTTTAAGGTTGTGGGGTTTTGTTGTACATGTCATCCACGCACCCCGCCACCCTCCCTTCTCCTTCGTCCCTTCTACGAGATGGTGAGATACTGCAAATAAATTGCTCTGCCTACTTTGCACAAAGGTTTACATATTGTTCTGTTGATAACATTTTTGGCATGCCTAAGAGATGTTAGAGGAAAATATCTGTCGGTATCACTTCTAAAGTTTGTGTATTATCTAACTAGCTCACACTGCTTTAGAGGTTTTAAGCCCTCCATAAGAAGTCCTTTTGCCTGTGAATCTTTTATGTTACACCTAGGTGTCCTCATTATAAGGGCTCTACTATTTGACAAGCAACGCTTGTCTCTACAGTCGGTGATGAACACAGCATGACAGGCAATGTGTGCCTCTGTCCAAGGCACTGAATCACAATAAAATGGTAAATTACTGTCTGTCATAGCTAGAAACTGCAGTGACTAATATCCAATTCCCTATTCTACATAAGATGAGGTGTGTGTGGGGTGTGGGGAGGCTGCATTCGTTTGGTGATGGTAGGAAAAGCAAGTTTTACATTCCTTGAATTCCTTTACATTCATTGAATCCTTGCAATTGAAAATGTTCCTGGACACCAAGGAAGAAAGCAAAAGAGGGGTTTTAGCAGGAGGAAAAGGATGAATTACTAGCAAATGGCATTATTGCTAGAATATTTTTGGACAGCTCAGAATTTTTTAGTGTTTGGCGATCATCGGGATACAGATATTTGCAAATGGGATTCACTCTTCTCAGTCTCTGGCAGAAATACGGAATTCAGTTTCGATTAAAATGCAGTAATAATTGTGAGTTGGACTGTGTGTCACTGCTGCTCAGAAAGGCCCCCATTAGAGAAGCCTCTATTTTAAAACAAGCCATTCATCATCAGAGTATAATTTCCAGTAAATATATTGTTTGTTCAACTGTAATGCTAGAGATAATGTTTAAAATTCTCCCCTCATATCTCATTATGAAATAATTGATAGCAACATGGCCATTTCTTTTCATTTGTGAGGCTTTTTTGTTGTCATTTTTCTCCCCCTCTTCCTTTAAGGCAACCTCTTGAAACAATCAATATCAGCAGTTTCAAAAGTGTGATACAATAAATAAATCTCTCAGACAATGACAGAGAACATCCTTATTATAATAAATTTACTATAAATAAAACTGTATGTGATATTCCTAAGAGCCATTTTACATTAATGCCTTCAAATTTTGTGC
The DNA here is from genome assembly GCA_009806455.1 of Tetrax tetrax. Lineage (NCBI taxonomy): Eukaryota > Metazoa > Chordata > Aves > Otidiformes > Otididae > Tetrax > Tetrax tetrax. The sequence continues at coordinate 521,522 of WHYT01016698.1, forward strand.
AAGGAGAGAGAGGAAAAGGGGTAGAGGGGAAAAGAACAGGATGAAGATGCATATTCAACAAATTACTTAATTCTGAAAATACATTAAATTTGGCTTGCTATATGGTGCATAGAGTATAAATTCCTCTCTCTTTTCAGAAATATACTGTATTGTTTGGAGTTGTTTAATTAATATTGGCCTTGATTATCATATATGACTGCATTATCTGCATCCTTTTTTAAATAAAATACATTGTTACAGCAGTGCTTGTAACTTACCTGTTGTTTCACAAAACACTTTTGGAGCCTTTCTGTTGAAATACTGTAATAAGCCAAAATAAAAAAGGACCAGCTCCTTTTGCCACTGAGGTCCAGCTTTGAAGTGACCCAGCAAGAACATACGGAATGGATTTAAATATTAACACAGGTCTAAAATTTAGTTTATATCCTGCTTGGTACAGTATAAAAATTCCTATTTTGTAGTCTTCTCTTCTCATTTTGTATGCCACAATCCAGCACTTAATGTGAGATTGAATTTTTGAGAAAATTTCTCCTTTCCCTCTCCTTCCCATTCCTGCTGGCTTTCAGTAAAACTGGGGCTCCATTGAGAATTTGGCACCCAGCTTTCTTGAGTCTAGAGGGTGTGCTTTAATTTAAGTACATGCATAACTGATTTGCTAAAGAAGAACTGAGCATATGGTTAACCTTACAGAGATGTCTTCTTTGACTTTGAATGCTTCAGGTGTCTACACAAGGGACCAGAAGAAGGAATGGCAGATTTTTATGCAAGACTTGCAGTGTCTTAGGGTTCAATGTTGGCACTGGGACACTGTGGTACAGAGGTGGTCAAATAGGGGCAGACACAGAGAAAATGGGCTCCTCTGAAATTTTGAGTTGCTTAGATTGAAATACTTCTTCTTTGTTGGTAGTCTTATGCTTCCCTAGTGACTTGTGCTGGTGTTATCTGAACTTCAGAACTATTTATTTAGAGAAAAAAAAGAAGAAATAATACCTGGTAGGTGGTATATGTTTTGTTATTAATAGCAATACTTGGCATTCAGTTGTCACTTTTCATCTCCAAAGCACTTTACATAATTAGCTAATTCATCTTCACCATCACTGCATGAGATGGAGCTTGTCACTGAGGTAGCACAGGAGCTCACGCACTCAGGACTGACACTGCTCATAGAGCAACCAGGCTACCCAGAGGGGACTACTTTTGGGTGAAATGCATCTGATCTGTCCTAAGGCCAGGACTGCCTCAGGACGTTGTTCATCGATATGTGCTAAAGGAGTATTTCCTTTGAAAATGTTGGCATGTGGCTCCCCAATACTCTCCACAAAGCTCTGCTTACCCACGTGGAGAGGGATGCTATGCAGAGCTCATCTTAGTGACTCCCCTGTCCAGGGCTGTCCCTGTGTCCTGGTGACTCCCTGGCCCTCTGGGTACTTGGAGGGCACTGGGGATGGGTTGCTGGTCTCATCAGTGCCTCCACTCCTGCAGGACCTACAAATCCAATCACAGCCATCCTCTGCCTCCAGTGGGAGCCAGGGAACACTAGGTGCTGCTTGGTCCAGGTCTGTGGGCAGAACACACGTGAGGAAATCTCCTGTGAAACCTGCCTTTCCTCCTGTTTAGGTCAGCATCAGCATTTCCAGGCAAATCACAGCAGTGACAAGGGGCATTCTATGGACTTGGCTTGAGGGACCTTGCTCAGCACTATATTTTTGTCTGTATTTCTTTTCCCTATGGGATGACAGAACTTTTGCATCAGAACCCAATCCAAAGCACCTTGAAAGTTGCTTTTCTGCCCTTTTATCAATGGTTTGTTCATATCTGTGGGCCAGATAGAGATATCTCTGCTCTGCAAATGGCTTGAGAGAACTGTTTTAATCCTGCCGAAAGCCCAGACATGCAATGATAACTTCAGTGGCACAGGTCCTGACCCTGCACTAGAGTTCCCACCATGCATCTCCCAGTGCCAAGCTTTGGGGAATAAACAAAGCAAAACAATAGAAATCAGTTTGAGGGGACAACGCAGGGCAGAAAGCCCATGCAGGCACCCCCCTGCTTTCTCTTCCTTCCCTGTCGATGCAGAAACCTAGGAGAGAAACGACTTTTGCCACAGGCTCCTTCACATGGCACCAAAAATTAGCACTATGTTCCCATGGGTTTAGGCATGTGCTCTGCTGAATCTGGAAAGCGATCAGCTTTTTCCTTGGTGCGTGGCCATTCGCACGTGTGTGGGAGTGGCTCTCTGCCAGAAGGTGATTTGTCACAACTTGCAATGAAAGTCAAAGCCTGCAATTAGAAGGAGCGGCTGCACTTAAAAGAGAGATGTAGAACATCCCAGCACGCGCTTGGATTTATCATATTGAAAGAACAGAGTCCTCTTTCTACGCAGTTGCAGTTTTTGATAAACGGCCTACATTAGGACACCTCAAAGGTGCACTGCATCATTAATTACCAGGCTATATGGTGAAAAGGAAGTTAATAAAACTTGTCTCTTGCATGGAAGTGAGAAATCTTACTACCTGATGATTCCTAATGGAAGAAGATGTTTCTGAAGCCACATGTGCAACCTTGTACAGGTAATAATAGCAAAACACTCAAGGGAGTCTTTTATGTTTGAAGATGGCATTTTTCTTTTTGATTTATAGGATACTAATGGCTTTTCTCTTTTTTTTTTTTTTTTTTTTTGAGCCAAGAGCCATGGTGAAAATCGACTGATGATGCTCAGATTCAGAGAGAAAATCAGAAAAGAAGAAAACAGAACAGAATAAAATGGGACAAATACGAGTCTCTCTGGGAGGAACGCCAGCCACTAGCTCTGCTATTATTATACTGGAGAATCTTACAAAACTCTAGCCATTAATAACAGGCTGCTGCCAGATATTGATAATTTATTCAAATTGTAGGTCTGGATTTGAGGGAGCAGATGTTCCTCATGCAGACACTTTCAGAAAATGAATTCCAAAGAAACAAAATAACATTCGGTGCTATCAGTAGAGAGGAAAGGCAGTATTTCAGTGCACAGTCAACATCTGGACTGCCTTCTATTTTTATTGTCCCTTTTGCCCCTTGTTCTCTCTTACCCATCCACTGCTGCCACTGGATGATTCTGCTGCTTTTCTTCTTAGACATCAAGTGAATAAATATATAATCTGGTTTTTCTCCTGTTTATGTTACAATATATCACAACTGATTTCACTGGGTGGCATGGGATCTGACCAACTTTGAATCATTTGAGCAGCAGCAAAGCCTCCAAATAAGCCACCTATTAGGAAGAGTATAAATTGATTTTGATCCAGAACAAATTCCTCTAGTAATTTCAATACTTCAAGGCTGCTTTACTCAACATGGGGCTTCATTTTACCTTCCAGCAAATTCACAGGTGTTCTCTCTCTCTCTCTCTCTCTAAGCCTTGTTGAGTTGGAGAAAGGCTGGGTATTCATAACCCCAAAATCTCACTGGCACAGATGCTCCAAATTGAAGCAAGCTGTTCTATCATCTTCTCCAGTTGTTGGCTGCTTCATTTGAAACCATCCTAGACATGGTGCAACAGAATGTGCTGTGTGTCCAAAAACTGTTAAACATATTTCCTTGGGCACAGTGACAACTGTTGATAAACACTAAACTGCAATGCTTGCTACCAGTGGTCCTGTTCTCTCCAAAAAAGAAGCCAACATCTAGGACCAAATCCAGAGGTTGTAGTGAGATCGTGTTGGCCAGACCTTATTCCTGGGAGGTCACTTTTCTTTTTACAGATCTGTGTGGTTCTGCACTGCTTGGAAAGGTAGGTAGGTCCAAGACTGCCAAGGGAAGTAGAATGGGGGTCTAATTTTCAGCGCTTTACAAATGAGTGTACAAATTTACAATCCCAGCTAGTCCCATTTTACAAATCTCATCCATTCACAACTAATCTTATGCTATAACCTATACCCAGTCACTCACACATTGCCATCTGTCTCTCTCTTGACTGATCCCAAGTTGCCACCTACCCTTGGCCAGTATTTTTCAGCTGTACCTCATTTAGAGAGGTACATAAATGATGATGCTCAGGGTTATTAGTTCTTCAGAGAGTCTAGTCCAAGTGTCTGACTGACAGCTGGCTTTCACAGCATTCAGAGATTGAGGGACTCAATCTCTCTTGACTCCCTCCCCCTTCACCCCACTCTCCCATGACACACAGCCTCTTTCTCTGAAGTAAGTGCCTGCTACAAAGTGTTGTTTGCAAACAAAGGGAACCAAAGATGGATTAGTCTAGGGAACTACACAACAGGACATGGGAAGTACCAGGGGAGGGAAAGAATAGTCACAAGCAATTTATTTGCAAAGGGTGTGCAGATGCAGTTGTGGGTCACTGCACGTAGTGAATAATCCAAAGACTGGTTAAGAGTCCCTCTGTTTGCTCCCCACTGCCTTGTGCTATTGTCTGTAATGACAGCCAATGGCAGAAGGCTAAAAGTGATGGTGTCTAATTTCCCCCCAAAACTTGAAATATGGCTTTCAAGACTTCTTAATGAAGATTTCCCATTGCTTCTCAGGCTGTCTTGCTTGGAGTTCTATTCCCTGGGAGAATAGAGATAATATAAGCTGGGAGAAACAGCGTAGCTGTTGCAACATTCCTCTGGGGCAGATTGCCTCACTTTTGTCTTCCCTGCATTTATGTGAGAGCAAAAGCCTCCAAGTTTCACTCTGATGGATGACAGCACTTCACAGTTGGATATTAGAAGGGGAATGGTGTCCTTAGCTCACTTCCCATCCTTAGCAATGCTGCTGTGGCCTCCAATGCTGCATGACACGGAAAAGAGTGGAAGGATCAGGGCCTAAAGAGTATCTCTTAATTTTTCCTGTGCCCAGTTACCAGCTGCCACTAACTTTGCAAACTTTATTGACTGCTGCTATGTCTGGTGCTAAGTATCTTCAGACTTCATTCCAAGTAATGGGAAAAAAAAACTGAGGGGCAATCAACTAGTTCCATGATGAATGAAGCCCATGTCACTCAGAGAAAATGAATATTTCTTTGCAATAATGACCAGATGGTAGCAAGACTCAGATCCAAATTAAAACATGCATGATAAATGCCAAGAAAACACAGAAAGACAAAAACCCAACCTGGAGTGAAATCTCTCTATAAATCTTTCCCCCCCTACAACACAGGCACTTCTAATGGGAATTAAATTATTAAGAGATGTTGCAAGGAGAATACAAATGTGAGAGTCTTCCTCCTTCTTGGAACTTTTTAAAAGAGTGTTTCAGCACAGCCAGCTGGCTTTTCTTCTCCATATGAGACAGTGCTGGGCTGAATGGGATCTTTTCATGTAGAGGCACAGGCAAAATACTAATCCAGAAAATAAATTATACATTGGAGTTGGCATAGACATAGAATATATTTTGCCTCCTGCAAAGTTGACCTATGGAACTCCTTGCTGCAAGAAATTATTGCAGCTGAAGGTCTTCAAGGACTTAGAAAGGGAGTAGTATTTGCAGATAGTAATACCATTCAAAATGATATTAAATAGAACAAGTGTGAATAGTGGTTTTACAATATTTTACTTCTGAGTGGATGCTAAAATAAATAAATGATGTTAGAAAGAAACACTGTTACGAAAAATGTAGAGTACACAACTTTTCTGATGATTTCTCATGAGGTACGTGATACTTGAAAGTGCTACGATCACGACAAAGGACAAGGACTGCAGGCTGCTGGTGCTGATCTAACATGGCATTTGCAGATATCCTTGAAGGAAATCTGTGTTTTGGTATCATCCTGGATGGATGCTGGGCAAGCTAAACCCGGCCTTTCACTATCTAACCAAGCAATACCCTCAGAAACCTTGTATTTAACTGTCTTTTTCTGATCCTGCGCGATACCTCCTTTGTCCCTTTCCTTCTATTTGCAAATCTCACAGTGATACAAAATGGATGGTCTCTCAGGGGGCTGGCTGGCTCCTCCTTGTTGGCACGGACACACCTTTCCCCAGCACTGAGTTAATGAGAAATATTAAATTACAGAGGCACATGCACACTTTGGAAAGAAACATGGTGTTTGATCCCCCCAAATTACCAAGCTCTGTTTAAAACCGGTAACAAATGTTCTTCCCCAGCAAGATGTGATTAGCTTTTATACCTGTGCAGATTGTACAAACACACAGGAGGGAGCTTTTAAATATCATTGATTTGCCTATTTGAAATTATTAATTTCAAATTCGGCTGGAACAACCTTTGCTAAATTACACTGTGCCAGTGGGAGTTAGAGGACCCACAAGTCTAAGCTTAACTTAAGAATAGGAGGGGGAAGGGCTAAAGAAGAAGAAGAAAAAAACCTGAAATAACTAAATGTCCATTTAAACTCAGTAGGTTCCCAGTTAATTACATTTTCACACCTATCCCAGTAGCTACAGATGTATTTATAATGTATGCCTGCCTCAGTGGTTACTGAAGACTGCGTTCTCCATGGACTCTATGAGCCAGGATTTCTTTCCTATGTCTAAAAGACCTTCCATATTAATTGTAATCACATCCAGATACTGTCTGAGTTCAACTGTAATGGCTAAAACTATCTTATTTCCCTCCCCATTTCTCCTTTCCCTCTTTCTTCTTCCCTGTATAAAGTGAACAACAGGATGTCATGTGTGGACACATCATTGATAACTGGAGAAGCTTGTTTGAGGATGTACCCGTCATTTGGCTTGCAGTGGAAGAGACCCCCATCTCCTATGAGGACAGGCTGAGAGAATTGGGGCTGTTCAGCCTGGAGAAGAGAAGGCTCCACAGAGACCTTATAGTGATCTTACAGTGCCTAAAGGGGGCCAACAGGAAAGACAGGGAGAAACTCTTTAGCAGGGCCTGTTGTGAAAGGATGAGGGGTAACGGTTTTAAGATAGAAGGATGTATATTCAGATTAGACATCAGGAAAGTTTTGGTTACAATGAGCGTAGTGGAACACTGGCCCAGGTTGCCCAGAGAGGTGATGGAAGCCCCATCCCTGGTAACATTCAAGACCAGGTTGGATGAGGCTCTGAGCAACCTGATCTGGTTGGAGATGTCCCTGCTCCTTGCAGGGGGGTTGGATTAGATGGCCATTAAAGATCCCTTCCAACCCTAACAATTCTATAATTCTTTGATTCTAAGATTCTGTGAGTACTCATCACAGCATTCTCCCCCTATCCTCACAACATATCCCATCTCTCTTGGATATGGGTACACTAATTTAGCCCCTCCACAATTCCTTCCCAGGATGGGAATCCACTCCTTTCTCTAAAGGATTTCTCCTCTTCAACCTTGTGTGAGGTAGGACCCTGTGATCTGCTCTCCATGTTGCAGATCCCACAAGAGCAACCACTGCCCTTCATCACCAAATCATAAGTGGTGTCTCATGACTCTGCAGAGTGAAACAGGATCCTCCAGAAGTCAGTTGCCCTGTCTTGTTTCTTAGGAGGAAATAAATTGCCATCTGGAATTACCTTTTCCTCTCTACTGGCTCTAAAGGGAACCATAGGTCACTAGCTCGTTCATAAATAAACTTCTGTGATACCTAAATTAAACCATATGAACTCCACCCTAAGTGACTTGCCAGGGTAGTTTGAGGAGGTTGTTGCAGAGAGAAGAACTGAATGTCAGTACATCTTAGGGGGTGAAACCAATGTTATTGATTCCATTCTGTAGCTGTGATGGGTTCCTGTATCTTGGGATGGAGCAACAAGAAATAGAGACAGTTCTGCAAATCCACTCCACTATGTCTTCTTGTGGAATGACCAGCTTTTTCTGAGCTTGTCCCCTCAGGTCAGAAGTCCCCAACTCTTCTGAGGAGCACTGGAGAAGAGTCCCACTATTGTACTCCTTAGCCTGTATGCATTTGGCTTCTCTAAACATCCTGCGTATTCACCTGGAGCCTTACAAACAAGAACTTCCCACTGGAGTAAGAGGCTCTGAATGACAGAAGCACCAAAGGCTTGCAGCTCTGCCAAAGTTTTCTTAAGAGCTTTGCAGAAGGAACTCCCACAAAAACTATGGCCATCACAGACTGCAAACATCTTTCTGTTGTAGTAAGGACACTTCTTCAGCCTGCCTTCTCTACTGCACACCTCAAGTGTGGACATTGTGACAGATTTCAAAAACAAAACCAACAAAACCAAAGTGATAATATACCTAAATATGACCCCCTGAGAAGAAAATGAGAGAAGAGGCTGCACTGGAGAAAAACTGGTCATATTGCTTAATGCATAACTGGAAGGCACTCTACTATGGTGGTACTGAGGATGGCATGAAAATCTATCTGGAATGGAACAGCACTCAAGAGATTATTCACAGCCACAGCCTAAACAGTGAAAATTTACTGAAATATATAGACCACCCAAGTGTGCAACTAAATGAGCTTCATAGTAATAGGATTGCCATATCCCCCTGAATTGTACCTCAGTGAGGCTACCCTGCTGTTTCAAAAGTAAATTCAGACTAGATGGTAGGAGCCAGATGATTAGAATACAAGCCATAGGGAGAAGACAAACAGATAAGGATAGCACGGACTGCTCTTGAAGGGCAAAAGCAGTGTGAGCAGTCAAGGAGACAAACAGGTTGTGGAAATATGGCAATGTTACAGCTAAGGTTGCAGAAACGCTCACCTGAAGCTGTATTGTGCTATCTGAAATAACAGCCTATGATTGCTGGAAAAAAAGGCAGCAATTCGTCTAATGTCAATCAGTATAGCTCCATTGATGTCAGCTTCTTTTCTCAGTAGTGTAATGTGCTGTTTCTTTGCTAATATAATGCAATATAATTTCACACTTTTTTAAACTTCAATGGAGTTACCAGACTTCCACCAAGTGAGGGTTTGGTTGGCAACCTTATTGTGATGCACATTCAGAAGGCAGCAGAGTTAAGATTACAGAAGCAACTTTAACCTCCCTTCCTGATGTCTGAGCACTCAGCTGCAGAGCCACAGTATTATTGTAGTGTGGTTTGCTCCCAAAACACATGACCCCCTTCTAACTGCCTTCATTTACAGTCCACTCCCTGCGTGTCTTGAGGAGCCTTTTGAATGCAGCTGAATGCAGCCTTCCTACCCAACCATCACAGGTGATCTGCAGGTGGCAAAATTGGCATAGTAAGACATTGGCTGGTTCAAAGAGGTCACACAGGCTGCCCCTTTTTCTTATTGATTTTCCCTTTCTCCCTGATTACACTTCTATCAGCAGCAGTCAGCAGGAAGCCACAGCCAGCAGCTTTCTCTTCCTAGGGGTAGTTCTAGAAGCTTGGGAGGGCCAAAACACTGTGGTCACCTCATCATCCAAGGAGTGAGTTTAGGCTCAGATGTTATGCTCTGGGCGTCTCTGTTGTTTCACTACTAGTGCACAGACTGGCACAGTGCTAGCCCTGGCCAGCTAGCACTTTTACAGGCAATACCTGGGCACAGTCTAGGAAGTACCACAAGCCAGGAAATGTTCATATTTTACATTGAAAGACAAAGTCAACATACTAAACTACCATAGTAAATAGAAATCATGAAATTAATGAAAAATTAGGAAGAATGGGTGACATCATCTAGTCCCCACCTCGGGGAACAGGGGCCAGCCACTCTCCCTGGCTCTGAGTGCTTACTCAGGAAAGGAGGGGAACGGGAAGTGGGGAAAGGCAAGGAAGAGGGAAAGCAGAAATAAACCCTACTAAACCAAACAAAAATGTTTTCAACCTCTGTCAGGAAAAGAAAGATTGGAAATGACATTGAGTCAACACTCATTGATTCTCTTTTGTTCTGACCATTATATGGAGCCTTCCAATCCCTTATGTTTTCTTGACTGGCAAACGCTGTCTGAGCACCTTAACTCAGAATCTCTCAGCCACCCCCTCCCATCTTCTCTTTTAAAATTATTATTATTATTATTATTATTTTTATTTTTCTCCTCATTTTTTTTTAAATCACTCTCTATATAAAAATTGTTTTTCACATTAAATAACATCAGATGAGAGCTCACCATAGTCAGAAGAATGAAACTGTCATCTCTAATTTGCCTGGCAGAAGCCGCGTTGACAGGAAGTTGTCTGTGGCTGTTTAGAAATAAAATAATGCTCTGAGGAGAAGTGCAGAAACTTAATAGGACTTTAAAAACAACAGGAGCCATGGGGACTGCAGATGGTTCCTAGGCCTAAGGACTAAATAAACAATGATTTTATAGGCAAGAATGTAGCCTAGGGGAGATGGCCTCTAAAGAGATGTTCACACATATTGTGTCCAACATCATTAGACTGCCTGGTGGGAGCAAACGTTCGGCAGTTAAAGACATTTTGAAAAGGAAAAATCAGCCTCAAAAGATACTTTAAATGAACAGGAGGTGGAAGAGCAAACTGAAGAACTTTGTGCAGCTAAGTGACTCAACAGACATCTGTCTCAAGGAGCAATAATTTGAAACTGATTGACTTACTGACTGTAAAACATATAGATAAATGTAGAGAAAAAAAAAAATAATAAAAAAAAACCCATCCGAAAGGTAAGGTGGGATTTGCTGCAGGAAACAAAAGACAGGGCTTGGTGAGGAAGAGGGGGTTGGGAGCGGGAGATTCATAAATAAGTAGTGATAACAGCAGTGGGGATGAGCTCTCTCAAAGGTCCACAACACACCTCACACTCTCTCTCTCTCTCTTTCTCTCTGGGGTTTCATTTAAGCTTGGCACATCCAAGTGCAGAGATTAAAAAAAAAAAAAAAAAGACACAACCTGATATTCACTGATTGAAAAAGCAAACACAGGGACTAGCTTCGAAAGGGCTTCAGCACTGCGATTTTGAAAATAAGGGCCTTGGAACACCAAGAGCAATCATCTTCTACCCAGGGCTGCTAAACTCCTTCTGCCAAGCCATTTACATTTATAAGACCTTCAATCATGTGAGTTTTTTCTTTCCCTTTTTCCCCTTCCCGCCTCCCATCCCACCTCCTCTCTCCCTCTCCTTTCTGCAGAGCGCTCGTTTCAGACCTGCTCTTTTGTTACACCTGTTTGCAAGCGGGTATTTTGCAGTTAACTTCAGCTGGTCTCTTCATATTTATGGTTTTCAAGATAGGCAGAAGGTGGGGTGAGGGGAAGAGCCGAGCCAGGCTTTTAGTAAAGAGGTGTGGTAAATTTTGCATCTAGCATTTGTTGGTTGGAGGTTTGCTACAGAGAGAGGAATGTTGATGTTGCAGCTGCTGCTGGAGAGACCTTTTCCTGCTATGGATTGAGAAGAGTGGTGACATCCCTATTGTGTGTTAAAGCCAAATCCTTATTTTTGAATTGTGATAGCTGTATATATAGATCTGTTTGATTCCAAACATTTTCTTAAATTAATTTCCTGGAATCAGCTTGTATTTCTAAAATAAAAAAAATAATATTTTTTAACTGGAATGATCAGAATTTTTTCTTGGCAGCAATGTCAAAATATAACATTTTGACAATTTCCTGAGATTTTTCTCTGGATTTTTTTTTTTTTTTTTCAGGTGAAAGGCACTGTTTTCAATGGTCTGACATTTCCTAATAAACTTAGCAACAAAAGAAGCCATCCAAGCCAAGCAAAACACAATTTATTGGAAAATTCCCGACCCTCTCGCTGGACAAGATCTGCTTTTGTTATCCAATCTTCCTTTTTAGCCTTCCTCTGGAATTGGCAGTTTAATTGATATGAACCAGGTTGACCTGTTTTTTAACTCATTTGAGGGTACTTGGATCATATTCTGTGTCCCTTGAAGCAGTAGAAAAATAGCAGCAGTGCTCCTGAAAATAACAGGATGCTCATCACCTTGGGTTTGTAAGACGAACACCAGATAAAGAGAATCAATAATCTATCTCATAGCAGCAAAAACATCAGAGCAAGCCCTTCCACACAACCCTCAAAGGCTCTCAGTGAGTCACCATCAGAAAATGTGGATCTTCTTTATGCTTCTCACGCTATCAAGATAATGCACTAGAAATAACACCACTTTTTAGATCTCTTGTAGCATTTGTAGGAGGGAAACAAGCCTCTCAAAGCACTCGGCAAAGGCAGTTGAAGCATCCCTATCCCTATTTTGCAGGCTGAGCAAAAGAAGGACCCTCAGGAAGGGTGTAGGAGCCAAGCTGGAGACTCCTAATGAGCAGCTCAGTGCCCCACCACCAGCCCTTGGGCCTCTCTCCTGTCCATGTCACGAGAGGCATCAGTGTGGAAACCAGCTTTGGCTGCAGGCACTCAGGGTGGACATCCATTTCAAGCCTTTCTTTTGAAAGTACCTGAGCCATTTCCCCAGAAACTCTGTACCCAGGAGTCAATTTTGGCCATGCCAGGACAGAAAGGGTGATTCCTCACTCCAAAGGTCCAAAACATCTCTAGAGAAGGAGTAAGTGGATGCTCCTGAATGGAACTGGCACTGAGAACCAAGCTTAGTTCTGTCTCTGCCACTCAGTTGCCATCTCTGCATGAGACCTTCATCTACTGTCCTGAGCCAGTGTTTTCAAGTGTGGGTCCCTGAAATTAAATGCCTGAATCCTTATTCATGCATCAAAATATTTGGCCTTCATCTTAAAGTTGCTAAGCAACCATTGCTTACGTTGAACCCAACAGGATCTGCAGCACCCAGCGGTACCATCTCCAACAAACAGGTCACTCCTCTGGTCCCTAATGCTGAAGGCTGCTGTGTTTAAGAATGTGGGGACGAACTTCATGGCCTTAATTTCTTCATGCCTCAGTGTTCCCTTCCATGAAATGGTTGTTGCAGCTCACTAAGCGTGAGGATCTCTCCCACAGTGTGTCTGAAAAACACCTCAGACTGCTTTTGTGAAAGAAATTGCAAGCAGGAAAGGGGCAAAGCGGGGGGGCAAAGCAGATAAAAGCAAGGAACAGCCCTGACACATAATGATGTGGCATTGGGGCGGTGCAGGGCATAAGCAGCTTTCATTTTTTCTGCAGCTGTGCTGTATAATTAAATCCTCATATTAATAAATGATGCCTCACAGACAAAGCTCTGCTAACTTCATATGCCCAGGCAAAGTCCTATAATAGGTATTTGGAAAGCCATGTGTGAGAGCTGAGGTGAGGAGGTTGGGGCTTGCAATCAGTTGTGAAATTCAGAAAAACTCCAAAAAACCATCTAGTTCAAAGGTGGACAGCCTGCCCCCGGGATCTGTCTAACAGTCAGGTTTATTTGCAGCTGGGCAGGAAGATTGGCTGGCAGACCAGCCAAAATGCAATGTGCTAGGACAGCTTGTGTCTGAGGAGTGGAGTGTGGCCCCTAGCCTGCTTGTATGGGATGTTTCAGGTCAAGCTGAGGGCTGTGCAAACACATATGCATTGGTCTGGTACCCTGAATACCTGACTCAGGATCAAAGTGGCCCTGGTCTATTGCAGTATCTTAAATCATGACCAGAAATTGTCCTCACCACTGGAACTTGGTAATTTGTATGCTCATACTGCTACAATGGCCCATGAAGTGTATTTTTGTCTACATTACCTAGTAGTTGACTAAACAATGTCCTGAATGGTTAGGGAGTTAAGATGGGCCAAAGACTACACTCAACATGCAGTGTGGATGTGAACACTCTATTTTGGAAGCTAAGTGACCTCGATAACACAAGGCAGTCAATGTTGGTTGACCTCAGTGATTGAAAGAGGTCCCGACAACATTCACTTTAACAGTCACCAGAAAACATGGACATCTTTCATCTGGTCCAATCTCCTGAATACGCCAAACTGAAGTATTTCACCCATCAGCTTCCACGTGCTGCTTGTTTGAACCAGAGCCTCTCTTTAGAAGAACATTCAGTAGCAGATTTTATACATGGTTTGTTCTGCCCGCCACTTCATTCACAAATATTAGTCAAGTGAGTCTCACAAAACACCTATAAGGTCATCTCCTATCTCTATACGCATTTCATAGGGAAAATGCCACCTGGACCAAGTGCCCCATGACCAAGTGGGAATTCAGCAGAACGAGGGACAATGCTAAGACGTGGGGACTCACAGCCTGCTCCACAGCACATTGCTGGTGGGTGAAACTCAGTCCTGTGCAGATGAGGAGCATGCTGTCTGTTACGGAGTGGTAGGGTGGGAAGCAGGAGACAGTGTGGTGCACCATAGTCAGCAGATGACAGTAGCTGGGAAGGGTAAGAACAGAAAGCTTCTGCCAAGAAATGCAGGGGAACGAGGGACATTACTAGGGATACCATTATGGCTGTGTGCAAAGAAAATCTCAATGCTTGAAATCTGGGGCAGCCCAGATAATCCTGGACATTTCATTTGCTTTGTTCTTTTCTTGCTCACCCAGGACTTTTTCCCAAACTTGGAAATTCCTCCCTTGTTATTACCATTTTCTGTTCACCTTTGCCATGTCTAGCTTAGACCGAGTTTACAAAGTGCAGGAATCTCAAATAAAGGAGTACACCACTATTTTGAAAGCACCAGATGTAAAGGAAAAACTGAGTTCGGTGTAGAATTTGGGGCAAATTCTTACAGTTTGAAGACTCCAAATCAGTAGTGTTCAGGTGCCTTTTGTCTATAGCTCCAACTCTCTGGCCTGACCCCACTCCTCCCCTCCCTTCTCTTCTATATATAAATTAAGAGAGATGCTGACAAGCAGGGGCAGAAGGAAGCTGTGGCATATAAAATGGCAGTGTCTGCCAGGCTATGCTTGCACAAACAACCCTCTGGTGCTTGTGAGGGGAAAAAACAAGGGAAGAAATCAAGCAGAAGATATAAGCAGCCTGGCTATTTTCAGATCCCATTCTAGGCAAAACTGGTACTAAATTATTTACCAACCAATTGTGTGAAGGTATCAAATCCAGTGGCATCCACATGCGGCCCTCATAACCTACTAACTGCATTAAAGCAGCTGAGGATTAAGGGAGATTTGAATTAAAGTAATGGGAAAGAAATCATGTGCTGAAGTATTTAGATGTAGCCACTTTTCATGCTGCCTTGATGCCCAGGGACTCATCTTCCCCCTTCCCTGGCAAGTGGCTGCAGCCAGCTACTAACCATTGGTGCTGACAGCTTCCAGCTCAGCCAAGCTTCCATTTTGAAGATCAAATTTGCAGAGATGCAGCTGGGTCTGGGAGGAAAAAAAAAAAACCAACAAAACAAAACAAAACCCAAACCAACAAGAAAACAAAGAGAAAGGAAACTAAAATAAACCTCCAGAGCTTTGGGGACTATCTGAATTAGTAGCAAGGGACTGGCAATGGGAAGGAGAAGTCTGTTAAGGGTCTGGATTAGTGCCTGGTGGGATGGGGAAACGAATCTGAATAGCAATAAGGCAGGGAGCTGGAGCAATTACTCTGTGAATGAAGAGCCAACTGCTGTGGTTGTGGAGACAGACAGTTTCCCCCTTGAATAAGGGAGGAGGAGAGAGAAGATCCTATAATTTGGGGAAGAATAGGGGGAATTGGTGACTGTCTTTAAGATGCTCTCCTGCCTTTCACCAATACTAAAGAACTGCTACTCTAAAGCTGGCATATCGAGCTGCAAATTTAGTAGCCTATCTCCAGTACTGACAGGCTATACCAGTGTTGCACAGTGACGGAGAGACCTGAGCATGGGATCTCTCAAATTTTTGCTTTCTGCTGCAAGACTAACCCATGCTGAGGAAGAGTTGACGAGTGAGAAGCCTGGGCTGGAGCAAGTGCAACACAATAGCAGCCACGGATGTGAGAACTTAGGTCAATGCTGAGTTATGTGGTGTATTTCCCAGCATGCTATTTTCTTTCTCTCTCTTTTTTTTTTTTTTTTTTTTTTTTTGGTGGGCAAGGAGAACTCTGGGTCAGGCAGCATCTTAAAGCAGATTCAAAGCAGAGGATCCACACATGGGTTTCAGAGGAGCCTGGCTTTGAGAGTGGGCATCATCCCACGGACCACCACACAGACACTGCGTGAAGTGGTACTTGACGGCAGTGGTGACAGTGGGAAGGGTTATCTTTGCAAGGCTCGTAAACCAAGGACACAGTCTGGCCCTGCATAGTCAAACCCTGAAAGTCATCATGCACTCGGCTCACAGACAGGCCTTGTGTTACAGGGAGAAGGAAACATTAGCAAAGACATCGAGGTGACATCTCTTCGGGAAAAGTTACACTGGGATCTTTTTAAGCTCTTTTTGGACAGCAGCCACGAGAGATGGGCAGGACAAGGTAGCTCCAGTAAACAGCTTATGTGAAGGACATTAGTCCTGAGAATGCAGCCCTGCACCTCGAAGCAGCCCAGAGTTGAGGGTTGGGAACAGATATCTCTCACTGAGCTGTGTTAACTGCAGCCTTTGGAAATCTGAGCCTGAAATTTTTATCCTCTCCCAATACCCTATGTAATGTGAGTTTTTAACATGGCAATCAATGATGCAGTTTCCAAGGGCAACATTTACTCAGTAAAAGGTGTCAGGATCAGACCTTAATGCTGTGAGAGGAAGAAGCCAAGAAATGCATGCTGGAGTTGAAAGCTACAAAAATAGCAACTAGTCTGGACTTCCCCCAAATCCAATAGTAAATGAAAACCAATCAGACTTTTCATTCATTTCATCCTCCAAATGTTTCTTTTCCTCTCTCTTGTGACAACTCTACAAGACAGATCTACACATATCTCTTCTACTTTGCATAGATCAGGAAACTGAGGCATGGGCAGGAAGGAGACGTACATGACTTTCTCTGGATAGCTTGGGTTCAGACTGGTGTCTTAACCTCAGCCTTGACTCAGGAAGATGCCGGATTGACTGACTGAAGTCTCCAGAGCTGGTCAGTGTCAGCTGAAAACAAGACTGCCCGTGGGATAGCACAGATGCATTGTAGTAACCAGGTATAGGGAGAACTGTGAGAGTTGTATACCTACAACTTTTCCTAACTCTGTGCAACATCAGCTAGAACAACAAATCTTCCAATCCACCCAACACCTCTCAGCAAATCCTATTTGAAAACCACAGTCCATTCCTGTCTGTGTCAATGATTAATACCATGGCCTTGCACATACGGACACGGGCTCATCAATATCTTTAAATGGTGATGGGTCTTGAGTTCTTCACCTAATTTCAATGAATTTGCAAACCCCATTTTGTTTTACTCGAGCCTGTCCCCCAAGGGCTTACTTTGTGCAGTTTCTCTGAAAATCTTTGTTGCTTTAGATCTGTACTTTGTAATTGGTTAACTACCTACTTAGACGTGCTTGTCATTTGGGATTTTGGTTTTTTAAATAGTCTTGAATCTTACCAAAACATGAATCCTAAATAAAATTCCTCCTGCTAACTACCAGTCATGGAGTCATTATTGGAAAGGGCAGCTGGTAGAGGATAGCAAAGCTGAGCTCAATGCTGCTATTTGGAAAGGACATCTTTGTACTTAATAATAATAAAAAAGTAACTGAATGTTTAAACCCTGTTTTCCCTCACCTCTTAGTATGCAGCCTGATCAGAGTTTAACTCTTCTCTAGAGGGAAACAGATGATTCAAAACGAAACAGACCTTCTTTGGTTAATAGTAATAACAATGAAAAAAAAAAGAAATAGCATTCATGAGCATCTCCTTAACAAAAGGAAGCACTCAATTTTATGCAGGAGCTATTACATTCCTTTAAGCCAACACCTTCTGAAGCAGGCTCTAAATGAAAAAAAAAAAAACCCAAACCTTAAAGCAGAAAAGACTTGTCATATATTTTAACTTTTAATCATCCTATCAAGCTGATTAAATTAACAAAGAAAGTAGAAATTTATTTGACTGAGGGAAGAAGGTGACAGGGAAAATGAATGCATACAAGGATCAGATGCGGTGCCATATGCCAAGCCAGAAGTTAGGTAGAGAAGCAGTTGCAGCTCTAAGAAAGTATTTTCTGTGGACTACCTGGTTCCCAGCTCACCTGTAGCTTGTTATTGGGAACAGACACCAAATTTGCGAATGAAACAAGGTTTAACTCACAGTGTTAATGAACCAAGTGCTTCCTATGTTACCACCCTAATAGAGACTGAGACTGAAAAGAAATCCTGGAAAACAAGCCAACAAAAAATTGTTCAGATCTGAGTTAACAGTTCAATCTTTTTGCTATTTTTGGCCCAACTCTAACCATCCTAAACACTAGCACAACTTGTAACGAGATCCTGGAGCAATCTTTACTCTTTATATTATTAAATCTCCATCTGCTGTCAGATATCATTCTTTAATTTTGTTTTTACCCCTTGCACTTGAGAGTTACAGTTTGAGTAACAAAGGCTGTACAGAGCACAGATGAATCACACAGGCAGGTTAGGGTGAACAGCTCTTGTATTAGTCACAAAAGCCTGAAGAACAAGATGAATTATGTGCATGCCAGTCATTGGGAGAAGATTCATTAGACCACTGGGCCTTGAGCTTGGTTAAAATTGCCCCCTTTTAAATCACCCTGGAGAGGTTTTCTGGTATGGAGGATAACTCACTAGAGAGAGGCTGGGAGAGGTGGGGTGCAGGTAGGCTCTGACATAGACAGCAACATGACTTTGGAAAAGTCATTTTCACCCCTGTGCCTTTTTTTCCTTTCTTATATTCTCTGTATGGCCTGGCAAAATCTGCAGGTGAAGAACTACTGCATCTTATTAGGTGCATATATGTCACCTGGGACCCTCAGACCACTCACACAGGGCACCTGGAGTTGCCACCAGAAGGCAAATTGTGATGCTGAGCCCATACAAACACAAACTGGTAGAGAACCTACAGTACCAAGGCATGTTTCCCATTGCAAAAATATTTCAGAATGACAATGCAGTGAGGCAATTGCACTAGTCTTACTCACGAACACCAGGACTTACTTTATCAAGCCAAAACAAACTGGAGAGAGGGAGAAAGGGGAACTTAGAACATCTAAGCCCTTACTTGCTGTATGAAAATTGAAGGTGGCCCAGTAGCTGCAGAAATTTTACACAATTTTCAAGGAGCAGAAAATACACAAGCCAGAGGCTGTGTATAACCAGCAAGCAAGATGTGGGGAGCTTATTATGCGTTAAGTAGAAACAAATACAAAAATGAAATTAAAAAGAAAAAAAGATCTGTGATCAATACTCTCTCAAACACCTGTCTTATCAAGCCTGGCATGTTGATTGCAGCCTAACCAAAATGACCTGCTGTGAATGATTCCCAATCCTTTTCTCCTTCATTTTTATTTTTTTCATTCCTGCACTCAGATAATCTTTTATTGATATGATACACGCTTGTAAGAACAATGCTGCAGAGATTGTGGGCTTGCATCATTTCACAGGCAATGTCATGTTCAGGACTTTTGCATCCCATCTACCAAAATTACAGAGGGACACAGGCAGGGTTTTCAAAGGAGTCTAACCCCAAACAAATAGATTTATGTAGGTGTTGGAAATCCCAAGAAGACAATTAAATTCACTGAGCAAAGGCATTCGGAGGCAGGTAAGAAAGGAATTTTTGTGCTCAGTAGTGTTAATTTACATCAGTGGATGATCTGGCTCTTTGTTTGTTACTTGCATTTTAACAAAGGTAAAACTGAAGCCCAGAAAAACAAAAGTCAGTAGGAAAAAAAAAAGCCATCTTGTTGTAACTGAAGGGAATTAGTGAGCATAATTAACCCATGAAGGTAATTAACCATCAAGACTAGGAATATGGCAATCTTTCTATTGTTTTGAGACATTTCAAGGCAATCAGGTATCTTCGGCTGAGCCAGAGGCTGTGGGACAGAGGCAAGAGTCACTGGCTGAGATTCTGCACTGTGCATTAGACCAGATAGGGGTGTCTTCTTGTAGACAGTCCTGGCACTCAAACCTCCACTGAAGAAGTGCAAAAGTTGGAAGTGTTGTCATTATCTATATGAGCCGTTGGTTTATACTCCCAATACAAGAGTCCAGAGCTTATCCGTACAATTGCAGCACCATCTCTTCTCTGACTAAGGAGCTGCAGCTACTACATAGATCTGGAATTTCTGAGTTTTCCATTCAAAGTTTTTCCCTTAAAATAGAAAACAAAACAAATAACTCCTCTCTGCTTGCCTCACATTGACTCTCAATCCCAAAGGAATTCACAAAGGAACATCAAAGAAACATATTTAAATGGTATTATTTGGACACAGTAACCAATCTGATTAAAATTAAATGATTGCATGAACACTTTGCATGTATCTAACAACTCACGGGCCATTACACCCTCTAATTGTATGAGTTTGACGTGCTGGATGTTATAAGGGAACATCATTGAAAACTCATGGAGCTGAACAAGGCAGAACCTAAGGTCTGAAATACTACAGATCTAGAGGATGTTTTGATTTGATTAAAAATCATGCATAACAGTCAGGTTCAACGAAAGCATTGTTCATCCCTTGGTCACATGGATTAGGAGATATTCAGGCAGAGATGGATTTTATGCCCTTGGAGCAGCAGTCAACAGTCATTAGTGCTGTTTGATTCCAGTTAACATCTTCCACATCTGCTGCTTGCAAGGAGTCAGAACAAATCTCTCCACTGGCTCTCTCGCCTGCCCCATCTTTGGACTAAATGTCAAAATCCTCATTGTCTTGTCAGTCCCTCATGTAGTCTCTTTTCCCATCCCACTATTATCTCTTCCTTCTCTTTAACTTCACTATCAACTTACTTCCCTCAGCTTGAAACTTCCCTTTAGCTCCTCATCTCTGTCCATGTTTTTCTGTAGTCCTCAAAATCTCCGTCAATCTTTTCATGTGAAGTTTTTTTCCTCTTATCTGCAGCTGTTCAAGGTTTAGTCTAGTGCAATACATGTTGTTAGTTTTTTTTTAAAAAAGAGGTTCTGAACTTGCATATGCATCTGGTAACACCTATTCTATAAGCATCTCAGCTCATTTGGAGTACATTATTTGTCAAATGGGATGTGTGCGCTTACACATTATTTGTTGTCCTTAAGGGAAACATCTTGGGCTTGCAGGTCTAACATCTCATTCATAGTTTGCTCAAAGCATGCTGAGAAGGGACAATGGATAAACCAGTTGTTCTTTCTGAAAGGGCTGCTGGTCCAAGAGGAGCAGATTTGCCTTTCCAGCACTTCCCCATCTTTTTTAATCTTTCTAACCTTTTACGCTTAAGATGATAAAAGATAGTGAGAAAGTCTGCAAAGGTACCAGAGAAGCTTGGAAAGTTCCCAGGGAAAGGACTTCTAAGAAGAGGCTGATAAAGATGGTAGGTGTGGTCTAGGAAACCACTTGAAGTAAGGGCTAAATTTGGCCAGGACACAGAGGGACCAGCTCCAGAAAAGATGCCAAGTAATTTCTGTAGCATCAATGCATGCTTTTTTTTTTTTTTTTTTTTTGTAAGAAAGGCAAATGCAGAAAGCTTGGGATCATGCCTGAACCTATTGTAGGGAGTTATAAATGTCCCTGTCACTGAACAGAGTGGAGATGGGTTTACCAGTTTACGTTACCATTGTTGCCCAGTGGACTGGATAAGCTACCCAGAAGCAGGCCAACTTCAAACAAATATGGCAGGGCCCAGAAAAATCACCCATCTCTCAAGTGCATTCAGAAAGGGTAGGACACGAACATCAGCCTTTGAATCATTGCAGACCAAGATCGTATCATCCTGCAGCCGTCATCCTTCCAAATATAGAAGGGGATTCACTGACAACCTCAACTTCTTATCTTTGCTGCTGACCTTTACTGAGTTACACAATTGGTTTCCTGCACCAAAGAGGACTCAGATTCACAGTTTACTATGCACCGGCTGTCTCCACTTTTATGGTTTGCACTTTTACTTTATTATCTTTAATTTTCTTCTTCCAACTCTTGAGTGGGTATTAGAAAGTCAATACAAAACCTATTCCGGCCTTTTATTCTAAAATAACAGCACTAAGCTTGTTTATTTACACAGAGACAAGATGATATTTGTGACAGCCTTGTCAATAGTTCAATGGTATGACGCTAACTTTTTTTCTTTAAACTCAAATGCACTTTATTTGTGTGTGTTTGTCTGTCTCTCCAGATTAACTCTTGTTTTCCAGAATCAATATTCTTCAAAGAGTTGAAAAACTGCTCAAACAACAGCTGTTGAGTGAGGCATATGGCATTTGAATGATTCACCCTAGGGTAGAGGTGTGCTGATTCCAATAAATGAAGGGCCAGCTACTCATGTACTGAATTTATGGTTCTCAGCTTGCTCAGTTGGACCATTTGGCAGAATTTGCTTTTACCATCTCACACGAAGCATTTGTGAAATTATGAAATATTCATGTGAGGGAGCCCCAGTGTGCCCATCCCCTGCAAATTCAGACTCTTTTTGGCTCCTATCACAACTTTCTGGTCACCCCATTGCTGTTGACTGATGCCTCTGTTCCTGGGGGATACTAAGAATGCAAGGACAAGCAAGAAACATCGCTCAGTGCTTCCTTTGAGAAGAGGTGAAAAATTCATCCCATCCTTGGTAGAGCTTGGTGCCCCAAAGTAATGTGAGAAGAAAATCTTGGTCAGTTCTGATAGTGTTATTCTGAAGTCCTACTATGATAGAATATCTTAGGCCAAATCCTATGCCTTTCTGTGCCTCAGTTTCTCACTTGTGAAAGAGGATGAATGTAAAGAATGCATTGTTTGATTATAGATGTTAGTTGATAAAACTATACATATTTTCAAATTTTAAGTCTCAGAATAAAAGGTATGATTTTCAGAGAAGCTACACAACCACTTTTCCCAAGAAATCAAAGGGAAGCACCTTCTAGCAATGGCATATCCCCAAAGAATTAATAGTGTATTTAATAGCTTCCCTGCAAAACTTAGTGTTGGGGTTGGAGCCCTCAGCATCAGGGCACTGCTTCAGACTCAGGAGTTACCCACTGCATTGCAGCAGTAGATGTTTCTCTGATGTGAAACCACCACCACTAGAGGCTTTTGCTGCTCTCTTTTGAGGTTGGTTTAAGGTGTTCAGCTTGTTTAGGAATCGTTGAAGAGAAAGGCAATCCCGCAGGTTTTTCTCCTGAGAGATTTAATGTGGCTGAGATGCAAAGCACCTCTCTATCTCCAAACACCAATAAAGCACGTGGGAGCTACCTCCTCCTCCACTCCTGGCAGGGGAAGCTGGAGGGACCTCCAAACCCACTCAGCCTGGGGCTGTTTCTGACAACTCTCCAGAAAGGAAAAGCGGGCAGGCCTGCCTGACCAGAGGGGAATTCATTCAGATCAAAAGGTTTGACTCAGATCAAAAGCCAGAAGTGAGGTTACTTGTCTGAACTATGTGAAACCCTCAAGCCTGAGAAATGAATGCCTGAATCGAGGATGCCCTGTCAACTCCCCTCTTCTTGGTTAATATAAAGAAAGTCCTCAGCATACATTTTCTCAGAGACCTGCACAGCTGTGATGAACAGTGGGACAATTTCTTGTGCTCTCCTTATCCTTTCCTAGATGCAAGTTATCTACATCTTGCAAATCCAAAACAGGTAGGCTCTTTGCTTTTGATTAAGACCTGACTGCACTTTGGGTCACCAGCTATGGCTCTGCATTTTGTTGTCACTTTGTGTGGAAGGACCATCATCCAAGTGTACATCCACCTAACTAGATGTTAGACAGGCACAAGTGCTGACTTCCCCAAATACACAAAACTGAGGGCTCTGCCTGCAAGGTTTTACCAGATGTGGTCCCTACCACCTGGTCTTTCAGATCTGTCTCACCAACTTTGAGATAAAGTACAAAAGTGAGCTTTTGTCACCTTATGGTGGAAATCTTTGCCACTAGAACTACGTTAGCTGCAGTTCTGCAACCACATTATTTCTGTGAGGCCTGGGGTGGACATGTGCATTGATGATAAGGGAGATACAAATTAATCTAGCCATTTCTTGTAAGATCTGCATTGTAAGACTTATCAGAAAGTCCCAGTGATGTAGGCAAGGTTATAGCTCTCCCAGTGAGTCTGTTGCATCTGAAGTAATTTGTGCTTGCTCTGCACCACGTTAGTTTGCTTGTCCCCAGTGAACTGTTTGTCTTCGTAACATGCTATCTATGTTTCCAGAACTGAAGCCTTGTGAAAGCATAACTACCAGGAAAGTTTGACTATGTTTCAAAGAAAAATAGGGTATTGTCTGAATCTGGTCCATTTTCATTCCACGTGGGGCTTGGGGAATGAATGAACTCTGTAACTCCAGACAACACTCACTCTAAGTCTATAAAAACACCTGATGCTCAGCTTCAACATTATAACTTCCTAATTGCACTTGTTCCTAAATGCGCTTTTTTTTTTTTTTATGTGCTACCCAGCACATACAAGTCTACTAGTCCAAGACATCATTTTGCCTGAAGCTTGTCTCAGACCATGGACCTTCTTTCAGAATTTATCGAGTTTCCTGTCCTGCAGCAAATGTTTTGCGTCATTGATCTACTCTGGAAGCAGCTGCCTTTTGGTACGGGCTGCAAACAGCAATCTGACAACTTCTGTAAGGACACTGTGGAGACAAAGCATACAACAAGGGCAGAGGAGGGTTATGAATTATTTTTGAACTCTAATTAGCAGTTAAGTGGTGCCTGGGAATAAATGCTAAACTGTTGAATTCAGATATGGCGGGCTGCTTATTTCCCATCTTTTGTTGACCCTAAAAGTCAATAAAGCTCCCATACTGTCCTTTTGTGAGATTTCCCCTGCCTCCCTATAATAGTGTGATTAAAATACCCTAGTTCAGGTCCAGCCTATTTTGATGGTGCCATGATCCTCTTCCCCATGGATTTCTTCACTCTGGCTGTCGGCCAATCAAGGCTTCAGCAATCTGATCAGCTGCATGATTTAATGAACCCTCCTTTCATGGGGAAGGGCACATTCCTTTATAAAAACTGGTGAGATATCACATTTCACAGGATGACCTCTACTTTCATAAGATGATGGGAGAAAATTGGTTTTGGAAAGCGAGAAAGATTGCATCTTGTGAAACAGAATCCAGAGAGTGACACAGAGACCACCTTTCCATTCCAGTCCATTTAATTTTCAGGTTTTGGTTTCGATGGGGAGCTAAATATAGATTGGGTCACTAGACCAGAAGCACAAATTAACAAAGAAAGAAAGCTTTCTCCCACTCCACTTCTTTACTCCAGGAAACTCTCATAGCAAATGTGCTATGCTCAAAGCTGAACAGAGAAATAGAGCTTGTCCTCCATGTCACTGCAGCCATCACTGTAGCAATCTTTGAGGTGAGAAGTATGCTTTGATTAGCAATATCCTGCAATATTTTTCTGCTGCTATTGCGCTGTCCAAAGGAGGATATGAAGCAGGATGCAATGATACAGACATTAAGACCTGGACTCAGAGGTGTTGTCTGGGGTCCAATGTCCTACTTAAACCTAGAGAGTCTGGCATTTATGTAATTTTCAGGGTCTTATCCTGAATTCTTGAGGAAAATAGCAAAAAATAGTGAAGGTCTATAACAAGTAGAGACTAACTTTGAGAGTTGTTTAGATAAGTTACAAATGATTCTCTTTCATGAGGTCATAAACTTGATGCTCTAGGTTAAATGGAGTCTGACAGGCATGTTTGTTCAGGATACATTTATTACTGAGCTATCCAGGGACATTCACAATTACTGTCATGAATCGTCTGATGATTAAAGAGCAGAATGAGCAAAACGGAAGATTAAAGGCACAGAACAAGGAGCAGAGATGTCTGTCTTCACTGAGAGTACCCAACTGACAGGAAATTTGGAACCATTCAGGAATTTGTGTGTGTGTGTGTATGTGTATGCTGAAACTTGCTGTACTTCTCTTAGACATGACTGCCCTGCCTCCATCACCACTTAGATGTATAACAGACCATTAAAGGGCACAGATATCACGGTCTGCACCCTTAGCTCTGCAGAGAACCCATCATGCAGAATTTGGACACTAATGGGGATGGATCAGTGCTGCTCAACTGTGTGCTTTTCTGTGGCCCTTCTGTGATGCCTTACAATCCCTAGTACCTACAAAATGCCTTTCATGCTCTTTCCATTTTCACTGAAAGTGGAAAGCAGATGTGTCAACCCCTATATTATGGCTAGGATCCATTATGAATAGCCAAAAAGAGAGGAAAAGTTAAATATGCAAAATACTTTTCAATCAGTAAACTGTGGGCTCAGAGGGGAGTGTCCTAAAAGTCTTAACTCTAAAAATGCTAAGATGACAGTAAAAGAGGGACATCTTATATCACAGCCTGCTGTTGGGACAATTCAGCACCATTTCATCTATCCCTTCAGAATTCCTTCTCTACATCAGTAGAGAGGTCCATGTAAATACATCCTAGAAAAAGTGTGGGAACACCTGTGAAATGGCCAATTCAGGACATAGTATGTGAAAGGCCAGATTATATAACAATCTACTAATATCTGTCTTTTCATTTCTTCATTACTCAAGGAATATTTTCCCTTTGTCCTTACCTAGAATGAGCCTGGATAGCACCCTGCCTGCAAATGGAATTGAAACAAAAACAAAAACAACAAAAAAATCCACATCTCTGGAGTCTCTTCACCTGCAAACACTTTTATTTCTGTGTGTGCATGGCTACAGGTACTGCAACTTTATGACTATGTTGGGTTCCCCTGGGGAACTTCGAACTCTCTTAATGCTTATGACAGCAAGTCAATTTCCATCTAGAAATATCCTCCATAGAAAAGACATGAAATAGACAAAGAGAAAAAAATATTCATTACTCCAGGAATTAAAGTAGCATTTATTTGGACTGCACATCTGTAAAAGGCCAATAAGTTGAAGGCAATGCTCATAATTACATTGCAGGCCAGGCTGAAAATAAACGATGCATTCCTCCAGAGCAATTTGCTATTGTTGGGGTTTAGGAAACTTTTCCCTCCCTGCTGCTGCCAAAAGAAAAAAAAAAAAAAAAAAAAAAAAACTTCTTTTTTTGGATGTTGATGATTAAATAAAAGAATGCTGAATGGCAATAGTCATTAGACCAGCAGGAGGAATAAATAAGGAACATCATTGGTAGTTGTAAATAACGGATGCCGTTTTGAGCACAAAGCAACACATCTGGTAATTATTCTCAATTCCACTCCAATTGCTTTGATTTGGCGGTGTAAGGTGCCACAATGAATTCTGCCTTTATTTATTTATTTATATATTTATTTGCAAATCAGTGTTTAATTGTAAATTGCCTTGGAGGAATCAATGGGATTTATTGCTTCTGCCATGTGAGGTGTGAAATGTTTGCCATTACTGAACAATGGATTATTTTTTAATAATCTCTGCTTAATGTCCTTTTCGCCTGTAATAGTGTTGTTTTGGAATAGGCAGAAGTTGCTTTTGATCCTTGCATTCCTCACGTACTTACACTTTTTGTCTCCGTGCTTATACTTTTTTTATGGCTATCTTATTAACATTACTCCCGTTATTGAAACAGCTTAAAAAAGACTACTCTGACAAGACTTCTTTCTGTGACCTTCCTCCAATTATTTCTAGGCAGATGTTTTGGTGTGGCATGTTTGGACCTGACCAACACATATAGCTCATTAACAAAAAATATGAATCTTTTGGTCTTTTCTTAACTCTGGTTATTTTTCCTTTGTGATGTTCATTTGTTTTTAGAAAGAATCCTTCCCATCCATTTTCACTCTCTCCTGAAACTCTAGATAAAATCCCTCCTCTCTGAGCAAAGTATGAATGAAGGTAGAGCTTTTTTTTTCCCCTTTTCCTTTTCATTGATTATTAGAAAAAAAAAATAAAATAAAAGTCATTTTGAAGAAATTTGCTTTTACAAAAATTTTCTGGCTTCAATTGATAGCCTTTGTAGATGTCCCTTTCCTCTGTCAAGAATTTCAATTAACTCTTGCACAGAGTATGTCCAAACAGTAACAGGGATGATGGCGATTATTGCACCTTTGAAATGTCTCTGGGACTTGGCTCCTCTATGACATAGTAATAATGGACCCTTTTCTCTGGGTTGTCTGCTGAGACTATAACCATGCCCTGACATCTCTTTTATTAGTGCATACAGTACTTAGCAGAACAGGGACAGAGTCACAGTTGCTTTCTCCAGATGATACTGTAATTACCACATTAATTTGTATAACAACCTTCAGTCCTCTGGCTGGGACACTCCTTCCCCTGAGCCATGCTTATTCCTGTTCTAGACTGACACAACCTCTCTCCTTAGGACAGGACTCAGTTTGGTTGAATCTGAGATGGGGTTTTTTTTTGAAAAGTAGGGGGGGGGGGGAAGATTGGATTTTTTTTTTTTTAATTTTAATGAGGAAACACTGATTTTCAAGAAAATAGCTTTACTTTAACACTAAATAAAGAAACAATCTGCCCACTCCAGGCCTGCCACACATCCCTTTGAAGCTGATGACTATCTCAGGGGAACCAGAGCCCAGATGGTTGCAGGGACAAGGTCCCAGACCAAACTGCAGACCTCCAGTCTTCAGTGGAGCTCAGCAAGCCCCAGGAATAGCCCTAGAAAACCAGAAGGAAGGGAGGGGGGGATCCTCCTATTTGCAGTCTGTGAAGACTGTGCTCCCCTGTGGATGCCTAGAAAGCTGCCTGCTTGAAAGCTACTCTTCTGCAGAACAGCAAAGTTGCTGAAGCTGGGCACAAAGTCCCCTCTCTCTTCCTCCGGTGACAATCACTGCACGTTAGCTCTGCTGTGGAATGGAGCAGGCGAGCTAATTAACACAATAAGTCATAAGGAGATGGTGCCAGTGGGGAAAATGGAGCTGCATGAGCCCTCTCTGTTCGTACCCTCTGCAGTCCTCCTGTCACGAGACCCTAACTGTATGATTAAGAATGACAAATGTTAACCTCTCCGGTCTGGGAGTCTCCCAGCTCTCCTACTGCAGTGGTTTCATCCCATTTTCTTTCTCAGAATTACAGTGATTAGCAACAGAAAAGATGTATTAATTCATCCATCCCACATGCTTGCTCTTCTCCTTGGACAGAGCAAAATGAATCCCTATATTCATGCAGTCCATTGTCCAGCCAATTTTTAAACCACCCTTACAGTGAAGATTCCTTCACAAAGCTGTTTCATTGACTAATGTCTCTCCCTCAGACTGATTACCTCCCATACACAAAATAATAAAATTTGTTTGGGGAAGAGGTGCAACTGAAACATTCCCCTTGTAGAACATGCACCAGACTACTCCCTTGGGCATGAGCTAACCCTCTAGCCATCAACCATATCTTGACCAACAGTATCTTTTTTGCCCATGGGGTATGTTCTGTGTCCAGTCAACACTTCCAGATCTGGGATGCAACTTTTGTGAACCACAGAGATAAGAGAGTAAACTGGCATTCACATTGTGGGAAAGCAGTTCCTTTGTAGCTGTTTAGTTTGAAACAAAAATAAATTGATACTGGGGGCGTGGAGGGGGAGAAAGTCCAGTGGAAATGAAAATATACAGTTCTGATGATGTTCTCTCAGCAAGATTAAGATGGTTTCAGGGATGAGTGTGGCTCAAAACCCAGACAGTCACACTTCCAATGTTTCTTTAACGGATTGCGGTAGTTAAGTGTGTGGAAAGGGAAGCAGGGAAAGTAGCAGAGCAGCATGGAAGAAGAAAGGATTCAGTATGTTGATCCAGATCATCTGAACTCAGTGGCTCTTAGACTCTAATTTCCTACTTGCAGGAAATGAGGATCAAGATATTTCCTATGAACAGCTGAGTCAGAAGATCATGTTTGTTATTATTTTTTTCTTGGAGCGAATAACCCTGTTTAAATTCTACAAAATAATAATAATTGAAGACACACAAAATAGTTAGTTAAATTCCAAGTGCCACAACCCATTGGGAATGAATACTGTTTTCAAGTTATATTTGGTTTTGCATTTGTTTTCCTTCTTTTCAGCTAACAGTACTTCATACTTAAATATCCCCTGAAGGGGAAAAAGTATTAAAACCTACAGAACAGCTGACATAAAGAAAAGAACTGAAAAGAGTACCTGACTAAAGTGGTTATTATTATTCACCTTGATACACACTCACACACACACATAGACATTAATCCTCAGCAACCTCTTTACTAACAACTTCTCTGACAGTTGAGAGGGTTCCACTTCAGTAATAAGACTGTATTGCATTTTATCAGTAAGAGGATCAAAATTGCCCAAGAGTATCCGTTCAACTCCAACAGGCATGTGTCCACTCAGGTATTTTGTAAAAATCTTTGGGCTTGATAAAGAGCTCACTGATATCTACAGTGGTGTTAATATGAACTGTACTGAGTGTTGGATGAGACCTCAAGGTTTGTTTTTACATCCTCACTCATGGGAAAAAAAAAAAAAAAAAGGAATATTAAACATCGAAGCCTGATTCTGGCAAGTGGAGAAAATCCTCAGTTCATAGATTGAATATTTTTTTACTGAATTACAGAAATTGTTCAGTCTGGGGGAGGGAGGGAACTATGCTTTTTACATTCAAAAACAGCAAATATAAATAATCCCTAGGATATATCACCCCAGAAATTTCTGTGTCTGTTTAACTCTTAGTTTAAATCTCCAGACTGTAAAAGCAAATGAGCCATCCAAAGCAAGAAATGTTGCCCATCTCAGATTCAAAGTACTCACTGGTTCCAGACCTTAGTAGCGAGTCTGAGCAATCCAAACAAAAGTTGAGTGAGGAAGAATTGCTTCCAAGTCTCAGATGAATTTTGCCCTTAATGAAGCAAGAGACCTAGAGATGGGCATAACCTTCAAGTGGAAAGATGGCTGTTACAGGTCACCATGGAGGCGCATGGAGGCTCTGGGATTGCAAGCCAGGACTTCCACCACTCAAGTTAAAGAATAAACTACTTCTGCAGGGCTACTGCCAGGAGTGAGAAAAGAAAACTGTGGGGAGTTGTTCAAACCATCTCAATAGTATTTATTGGAAACTAAGACCATGAACAGTTTGAGTTAAAGTCTGACTTGTAGATATCTACCCTTAATTATTGGACAATCAATCTTGGAAAATATGTATTCCCACTAAACAATGATGTACTTGATCCATCATCAGAACAGGTACCGCCGAGCATGGCCTGAGGGAATCTGGTTGCTGGGGTATAGCTCCTGTTTTCCTAGCTCAGCCGTGTGTCCAAAGGCTCACTGCAAGACTGGGAACTGGGAAGAGCAACTTGCATGAAATGTGGAAAGAAGCTCTACAAACTCTTCAAACCCCCCAGCTATTTTTTTCCCTGTGATTTCAGAGAGCTCTGCCAGATATTGGACAGCACAGAGATTTCATCAGCTGTATGAATCCAGGTGCCTTTATGGTTCTGTTCCTTTACCACAGAACATCTCATAGGATTTGGTGGACATTATCTTTGCAGCATATCGAAGAACAAGACAAGTAATATTACTGTTTTAACATCAGCTGAGTGCAAAGGTCATTATCCCTTGTGTTGGCTGTGCTGCTAGGTTGCAAAGACTATAATCCAGTCCTGCTTGGCTTGGATATTGTTCTGAGGGTTTTATCCCTCCAGTAAGGCTAAGCTAAAAAGGATAATCATAAGGTTTAGGTGGTCGATGGTGTGCAAGAGGTCTCTGCAGAATCCTTGCCACCAGAAATGCCCTCCTTGACACCAGGTAGAATTGCCCCTGTTCTGCTTCCGCTGTCTCCTCACTTCCCCACTTTTCTGTTATCATTCATTGAGAAGGGATAGAAACCAGCTTTTCTTCCTATTTCATCCTATTGGTCTTCTATACATATAAACAACTCCTCTGGCAGGATAATGTGTACCAAAGCCTGCTCTAATGTACCCCACAGTAAATCAAACTGACTTTTAAGAACTTTTGTGGAGTTACTGCTTAGTTGCTACCATTTAAAAAAAAAGAAAACCTGGTCCTATGCTTTCACCAGCCTCTTATAGAAGTTATGGTGATATTACCTAAGAGGCAGGCAGGCAGGCAAAAAAAAAGAAAGGATGCAAGAAAAAAAAAGAAATAAATAAAAAAATTAAGAAAGAAAGAAAGAAAGAAAGACATTCCTACTTCCAGTATAAAGAATATAGGAATGAATTCTAAAATAAATAAATAAGTACTTTGACAAATTGAAAAAAAAACCCAATAATTTTCTGTAAATTGCCACTGACTTTTAAAAAAATCTAAAAAGACAAAGGACTTGAACAATACGTGTGCACACACAGCCCACGTAGTATTTAGTTATGTTCAAATCCACATATTCAAATTAGTGTGATTTTCTTTGAAAGGAGGAATTAAATTTACTTTTCTTTTACCCAGAATGCTACAATGAGAACAAATAATGTAAGTATACACTTTTTAAAATCTTGATCTAAAGAAATAGGGAGAGGGAGCGTTTTCTGATGCTCATCAAAAGCAGTTACTGTGACGTGATGTTGATGTCAAGTCATCTTTCTTTGAAATTCTTTGCCATATGACTGACACCAGCTGGAGGTATATTCCAGTTGTTGTTCAATGTCTTTGCCATAAAAGTTTTATACATATACATATATATGTGTGTACTTTTTAATTCCATGGATTCCTTGCACTTTGTGTCCAACTCTATATAAAAAAAAAAAAAAAAAAAAAATTGCTGGAGAGCTTCAGCATTATGTTACCTGTAGTACATTACACTATATACTGTGAACACGTCCATCTACATGCCTGTGTCCAAAGGTATGTTTGAGTAATGCCCAGAGATTTAACTTCCAGGAAAGCACAGGGGTTTTGGAACTAAAGCTGAAGCACCATCTCTCCTGGAGCTGGATATACTGCTTCATATCTAGGGCTTTGGAGGTCTGCTGCAGAGTGTGCTTTCCTGTACTTTGTGATGGACAGATACACTTCGAGTAACAGCTCAGATTTGTTTATTCCACATGAAAGATAAGATTCAACACCACTAATGCAAAAGGATTTGGAAGAAGAATTCATACAAGCTGGACCATATTAAAAGAAAACAAGATTTGTTCACACACCTTTCTTAACCCTGAAGTCTGTCTAGACAACCTGAAGATGTGATTGAATAACAGATATCAGCTTATGTCTGAACAGTACTTGTAATGCTGATATACCAGAATCACTTTGTAAGCCTGTACTGTTTTTCCTGTTACCTTCAGGTACTCTTCACTGAAAAGCAGCAACCTCTGATGTTGTGCTAGTTCTTAAACAATGTGCAGGAACTCTCCCCCATGGCTTTGGCTGGGGAGGGAAGGGAAATGCAACAAGCAGGCGGACTTTTCTGCTGTGTGAAGCACTGTTGAAATCAGCAGAAAGGAGCTAAGAAATCTGTCTGACATCCTGTTAAAACTAAGAAACTGTTACTACAGGAGGCCTCTTGACAGGGTATCAGAGTGC
This sequence comes from Tetrax tetrax, assembly GCA_009806455.1. Taxonomy (NCBI): domain Eukaryota; kingdom Metazoa; phylum Chordata; class Aves; order Otidiformes; family Otididae; genus Tetrax; species Tetrax tetrax. Next base: position 554,661 of record WHYT01016698.1, read on the forward strand.
ACACACTGAAACAAGTTGCTTCGTGGGCAGCCGAATGTGTAAACCCTCTTCCAATGTCCCTACCCCCATGAGTTCATTGACGTCTAATGAAAGATGAGCTTATGAGCACTAATGAGAATTCTCTGCTCTGCCTGGCTGCCTATTTTCATGAAATTTATAGGAACACAATAGCTTTGGGACCTCTTCCACCCCATCAATGATAGGTTAAATTACCCAGTGGGTTCAAAGCTCAAAGGAGGAGCCCTTGACAGATTGACTGATAGATGGACCCAGGCACACATTTACAAAGAGCTTGATTGTACAAGTCTGATTTCCTTTGGAAAGAAGGAGCAGGGGTTTTATTGGTTGCAGCCAATAGATGGGCTAACTTATTGCCTCCTACTGCCTTCTTAAGGTGTTGCTTTAATGATAGCTCAATGGCAAAGCACCTTCTGCATTTTGAAGATGTCACTTTAATGCTTCCCTAGGTCCAGTGTCCTTGCTGAGCTTGAGAAGCTATGATACCATCACTAGTGAAGGTGTTAACAGCCACCTGAAAGCAAAGGTCTGGAAGAGAAGGAGAGCTTTTCAGAAGCATGCCCTTCATTTTAAAGGGCAAGGCCATGGCTTTGAGAAGCCAAAAAATTTCTCTGAAGCATGATTGTGTTTGTGCTGCAGAGGTATTTACTGTTCTAAGATTTCCTGACATTTGGGTGGTGTAGGTAGAATAGATTTACGTAAAAAGAGGGGAAAAAATTAAAACCTTTAAAGGACCTTCAAAAGAACAATATCCCAACCCACTGTCTGTTTGGGGGATTTTATTTGGACAGCACTGTTGCTGAGCCTTTTGTGACCAGACATTTGTACGTGTTTTACTGCATGTTTGCACGGCTGCACAGGGGAGATAATATGACTGACAGGCTCGTGATCATGGATTCCTACAGCACAGACGATGCAGGGAGGTCAGGAATGGGACTACATCCCTTCCAGTATGCCAGCACCATTTTTTCCTTTTTCACCTGCAATGTCAACAGCAAGATGTTCCCCATCCACAGGGATGATTCACTTGCTAAGGTCCTGACAGGTTGGGCCAAGGGGGAACTCCCCTTCAGACTCCCTTAGATGCACCTCTATTCCCTCTGATTCACTTTCTAGCACATTTCCCAAAGCTGGGAGAAGACTCATGCAAAGCTGAGGAGGGGAAGGAAAACAAAATGAATAAAGAAGGCGGCCAAATTTAAGTAAGGCACTGGATGGGATTTAGAAGACATAACTTCTGCTCCAAGCTGTGTAATCAGGTGCTGCTCCCAAAGCACAATGACTTACTGTTCCTCAGTTTCCTTGTCCATACACTTAGCAAGGTGAAGGGACTGATTTTGTGTGACAGAGGCTTTGAGAGCCACTGACAGAGCTGCAGAAGGGTTAAGTGTTATCTGTATCACCCAGCAGAACAGTATCCATTTTAAAGCCATCTTTCTGCCCTTTTTCACTTTGTGGGTACAGGTGAGGAGCTTTACATTGCTGGTACAGCAATGGGGACAGAAGGGAACTGCAGTTCCACTCTGTTCTTTTCTATAGTCAGGAATGGATGTGCTCACAACTGGTTTAGTATTTGAGGCATGACTGTAGGAACCAATGTCTAACTCTGGAAAACTACAAGAATGGGAGGACATAAAAAGAAAAAAGGAAAGAAGAAAAAAAAAACGTCAGAAGCATAAACACACAGGGAGAAACCCTTTGCAAAATTTCTATGCCACTTTCTACAACCCTCAACCTATTCTTTTTAACACCAACTTGCCAAAATAAGCTATAGTTTGCATTTTCAGTGGTCACTTTTTTTTTTGGCTGCAGTTTTTCTTATGCTCGCATTTGCAGGAGGGGGAAAGAACGTGTGCCCTTCCTGGTAGCAAATCCACTGATTGTCTCTGCACTTCATCAGGCCGTGAAAGGCAGACTTTACATGATGAGAAACAGTCCAGGATAAATCAGCCCGTTCATTCTCTTCATTCATCTTTTGAATGTCTCTTTACATATTCTGATTGTATCACAGTGTTGATAATGCTGAAAGACTCTTCAATATTCGCTTTTAATTGTTGACTCTTACAATGTTCAGCTTTCAGAAAGGGAATGTGATTGCTGAAGAAAATCCAAATAAGCAAACACCTAATTCAGGTGAGAAGATGTTTAAGGTTCAGTTATTCAGACTGTTCCCGAGGGAACCTTCCATGGAGGACTTGATCCAAAAGCCACTGCAGTCAGAGTAGGCTTTGGATCAAATCCTAAATAGTTTTATGAGTACCCATTGTTTTTTTCAGACCTCATCTCTGTACCTCTGGAGACTTATGAATTTTCATAGAGTAGAGAGAAAAACTTACACCCATTCAAGACCAGACTGCCTGCCCTGGTTGCAGAAAGTCCTACTGACAGTGAAAGCAGTTGCTTACATGGAGAAGATATTGTTAAGAGACTAGTTCATGCATTTTACCTTTACTTTAATTGGTGGAAAAAGAGCTAGACAGAATCACAAAAGGGAGCATGCATTACACCCTGTCAAGAAGGGTGGACTAGATGACCTTTGAAGGTCCCTTCCAACCCTAACCATTCTATGATTCTAAGAAACCCTACCAAATCTAAGCATTTATGACATGTTTCTGCAGGGGTAATGGAGCATTTGGATTGTGGATACCTAGACTGTAATTTCTCAAGGATGTTAATGATGAATGTGAGGATTTCCCTGAAATGTATGTGGCCTATGAAATGGGATCAGAGTCCTGCAACCAATTTGCTGGTTTTCCCACATTCAATGGCAGGATCTTGAAAACAACTAGAAGGAATAATGGAAACCTTAGGGCTGGACTGGCTTCAGGACTTTCCTTTGAACACTTTGTAGGCAGGAGGACAAACTCATCAACACAAGAGTCATATGGTGTATAATATTCTACTCTGGCACTTCTAAATGACAACACTTGTGATAGCTCTTTCCCATTCTGCTAATTGAAATGACAGCAGCAGGTACATATATGCCCACTAATGTAATTCTTTCTCCTGTAAGCAATGGAAAAGGTCTCACACAGCATACTGCCTTGCACACTTAGTCTTCACTGCACCCTGAGCTACAGAGAGGTATAGATGTCCCTTGCTCCAAAGCAAGCAGTGATGGCCCAAAGAAGCAAAGAGATATGGTCAAGGTAACCCAGGCTGCCAGTGACAAAGCAGACACCTGAGCAAAAAGTTCATGCTGGGCCTGTAACTTCTAGGCTGTCCTTTTCTGCTCATAACAGGAGCAAGTGACAGAAGGAGCCCAGCAACATTCACCGGCTTAGTAACAATCATTACTGTGCTAGGAGACCGGATGGATAATGCAGTCCCAAAGCATGGACATGAACTAATGTCATCAGCATTGGTATAAATAGGGTGTCTGCATTTAATTAATAAATAATAGGCTGCAATGCTAATCTCCTTCTGCTAACTCTTTTCTAAAGGTGCAATCTATTAATCACATGTCACTGCCAGCCTGGTCACTTCTTTTTTTAGATTCAAGACAGAAAAAAAACAGCTAGAAATAAATGGATCCTAAATACAGCAGGGCAATTGAATAGCACAGCCAGCATTATGATCCACTGCTGATTTCAATCCTTAGCTACAAGTTTTTTTCCCCTAAGGATGGATATAATACTTTAAAGAGAGAGTGAAGCCTTGTGATGTTTTTAAAGGTCAGCATGTTACTAATGTCTGCAAAATGGATGTTTTTTTCCCTGATTATTTGCCCATGGAAATTCTGTCATTCTACAATGTCTGTTGACATGCAATAAGACCCATTTCTGTGGGCACTGGCTAAGGCAGGTGAGATATTCCTATTGAGATGGGGACAGCATAACTTTCTGAAAAGCACTGAAATATCTCATCTGTTTAGCACATGGTTAGACTAGAAAGCTAGAAACTCAAGGAGAAGAAACATTTGTGTTGGTATGGAAATGTGGTAGGGGGAAAATGACAGCACTGCTCATCTGGTACCATGTAGAAGGAGTCATGCAAATTGCTTCTTTTGCATCTGAATATCCACTTTCCAGGAAGCTTCCCTCTCAGTGCTCTGAATGAACTCCATTGTGTCCACAGACACAATGAAGATTTTCACCTGTTCAGCTTCAGGATTATCAGCCTGCTGTGCCTTTTTTAGGGTCTCTTTAGAAAAAAAAATGGAAAACTTTGCCCCAGGAAAACATTGCTCCTCATGGTTTTGTGTACAGGAGGTGGAGGTAGGCATGTTTATTTAGGTCAAATGGCAAGTTTCCAGCCCAATTATTTTGATTGGAAAATTTATCCTACTACCTCCAGTTGTTACACACAATTTATCACAAAAATGTATTGTTACTAATTTAACTGATTTTCAAAATGATTAAAAGCTTTTCAGAAAGTTCATCTCTGCAATTCCAATCTGTTTGATATCAAAGTTCTGCTGAAGCCTCAAAAGAGTAATTCTCTGGCTGAATTTATTTATTCTTCAGTGAAATGCAAGTCAGAAGTCTCAGCACAGAACACCCGGGTGAAATTTTACAATCAGTTTATGCAAGAGGTTAAATGAGATCTAATGATTCCTTCTAGATCTAAAACCTATTCATTTCCTTTCAATCTAGCCAGAAACACCAGAAGAATGGCTAGTGCTCCAGTGTTTTGGCCTTTCCTCTCAAAGTCCAGACTTCAATAAGGGAACATTACAGGTTCTAATAAAAAACACATTGCCTGTAATACCAGGGAAGAGTGCTGGATCACACACTGAGATCAAGGAGAGACAGGGATAAATTCAGCTCATTGCAAACATCGCAGAATATACTTGCATTGGGATTTGAATTTCTGTTGTGAAATATGATATTTGACCCCTGTTTTGTTCTAGGTGGCTCCAGTCCCTTTGACGAGTTCTGTAAAGAGATAGTTGGTATTCAGCGCTTGCTATATTCCCATTTTCCCCTGCACCCTTGTTTATCTCACAGTACCCACAGATCTGCCTCCCCTACAGCAACTGGCCCAGTGACATAACAGGCTCCCTGTCAGTGTGGTGTGTCCCTCAGGCATCTGCTGAACCTCAGTTTCTTTTCCACTAGCAAACTTGTACACCAAAGACAGCTGCATGGCCTTAGCTGTGACCAAATAGGCCAACCAGGACCGCAAGGTGTGAGTGTGCAGGAGAAGGGTCCTTTCCAAGAAGGATCCTTGCCAAGAAGGAGGCCATGCTGTTAGATTAAGGTCTTGTGTATGTTATTCAGGATGTCACTTGCTTTGTTTCAGAGGACGTGCCCCACACAAGGAGCTTTGCTTATGGCCATCCTTAACGTCTTATTTCCCTAGACAGAACCTAACTCCACAGTCCCTGACCTCATGTATTAGTTTCACTGCCAGTTCTGCAACCCAGTGCAATGCTTTTTCTTGCAACTGGGAAGAAACTATATGACAGGTCTGCATCCAGACACTGTATCTTGTCTTATCTTTGGAGAGTAAGCTCTTAAGGAAAAGAGGGCCTCTGTTTGTTCTGTGTTGTACAATGAACCTGGTGTCATGATCCATAACTGGTCTCCCAGGCACTGCTGCAACATAGATAGTAAGTAATTAGATTTCTGATCTAGGGAGTGGAGAGACTGCTTTGGTTCAGTCCAATCTCTAAAGTCATTAAACTTATACTATCTTCATTCCCCCTTGCCTGAGGTTCTGGCCCATTCTCCCACATCTCTTCTTCATTAGCTATTCATAATAATAATAATAGTCATAGTCATTTTGGGAAAAAAAAAAAAAATATCCAAGAAAGAAACTCATCCAATGTACCTTACATTGTGGCAACATAATTTCATGTTAATTGGATGGTCTGCTTGGGCCAGCCATTGGATGGCTGCTTGGAAGTGTCGGTATTTTGTGGTTTATAATCAATGCATCTGGCCATTCATCAGTGACCCAAGAGATGGAGATGGATAAAATAAAGATTTGGGGGAATTAATTACCATTCATATGGCAGTTCATGGCAGGAAGTATTTTGCTAGCTATGTATTCCTGCATACTAGTTTTGATGCTACAGAAAAGCATCCCTCCACTAAGGCCTTAATACATTTGAGTTACTTATCCCTTATTTTTAACACTCTTCTAGTTCCGTTCATTCCGATCTCAACTTGTGTTATGAAACAAACCTACCCTGGCACAGGACATGTCCTGCTGCAGTTCTCACAAGCATGAGCAGGCAGAGTCTCCTACAGGAATTAGTTTGATTTGACTCCACTGTAAAAGTGCAAGGAACCAGCCCCACAATGATGGCTCCAGCTATTTGTAAGAAAATCATTATTTGGGGAGATTTTCAAAGGGAATATTTAGACACCCAAGGTCCATTGACTTTATATGAGACTTGAGCAGTGAAAAGCATTTGACATTTTTGAACATCTCTATTTATCCAACCAAGTTATTTCTGTGGAACTAATGATTAGAGAACCTGAGCACCTAATAATCTTTAATGCATGTATCCTTGCAGCACCGATACTATTCTATAGAAAGAAATTGGAATCAGAGAAAGATGTTTGGACAATTTTATGTATATACTCAGACAGTCAAAGATAATATTAGTCACCAGATAGAAATTGAGTTAAATAATAGCCCGACCCTAAGTAACCTCTTCAAGGTCAAGGAGAAAATCTGTGGCAAGGGAAGAAGTTAAGCCTCAGTTTTCCAAGCTGCAGTCTATGGTCCTGTGTAGAGCTTTCTCTTCCTCTGTGCAGGATCAAGCTGCAAAACTGCCCTTAAAATTGAAAAGAAAGGAAACAGTCCCTCACTAATTGAAACCAACTGTTTATTCTCCCTGGGGGAAAATGTTTCAGTGCTGTGCTGCCTTGAAAATTACCTCTCTACAAATGATATTACAAGGGGCCATATTCATTTTCCATCACAGATTCCAAAACAAGCTGGTTTTAAAGATAAAAATATTCTTCTTAATTATGAAAACACATTCTACAGACACTGATGTTACACACTGCTTTTAATTTGAAGCCTTTTTTTTTTGAGTTCACTTTCTGTCATGAGAATGGGAGTGGCAGCAAACCCAAATACAACAATGAAAATGGAAATTGACTTTAAAGAAAAATTAAAATTGATCAGATTATCTCTGTTGCTCAGGCTGATTGGGATGTAACCCCTCTTATTCTTCTCCTGACATTATGAAGCAAACACATTAATGGAGAAAGATGCCTTCCCTTTTTAGGACAAAACCCCTGCATCTCGTACAATCCATAGGTTTTATATAGCAATTTTTATTCATAGATCTTAACTAGAGTTTCAGAAAAGTCAAGTATCATCATTCATATGATATAGATGGAAAATTGTGGCATGTAAAGATGAATGTTGCGATTCATCTCACCTCTCTTCAGGTGTCTAAAAGTGAGATATCTGAATCTGACTTAATTGCTATAGGTTCATTCCAGATTCAGTGGAGAGAGAGAGAAGGGAAACTTTGGAGCATTACTTATCCCATCTGTCTTAGGACAGGGTGAATCACAGTTCGGAAGCACCTCTCTGCCTCCAGAGAGGGAGAGACTTAAACTATATGCCTAATATTTAGATGCTAAAACTAGGCATAGTGAATCCTTCCTGAAATAACATTTTAAGGACAGTGGCATAGAAGCCCTATTTAAAATTTCTTCTGTACCTAAGTCCAGGGCTCCTAAGAGGCCCAGTTTCTGGTTAAAAGCACTAGACACAATTTACTCAGAGAGACAAATTATTTACACAGGGATTTTCTACCTTCCAAACTGATTTCACATACATACTAAAAATATATATACAGCAACCGGAAAACACTGTGTATGCCTTGGAGAAAACTTTTCTCCAGCTTCAGTATCTCCTGAGTCTTGAAACTTCTTGCAAGCTGTGATACTATAATATGAGACATCAGCAGGCAAGGGGCAAAACCCCTCTCACTGAAATTCCCTTTCAGAGAAGAGTTCAATCTGCATCAAAACTGCAGGGTTGAGTCTGCTTTATTTTAGATTATTCAATTACAACCTCTGTGTGCCAACAGCTGAGGCTGCTAACTATAGTCCAGACATTTCTTAGCTCCTACATCACACTAAAACTCACTTTCTAGAAAGACACTGAATTACTCTAGAGTCAAAGGTCTTTGCAAGCATGGAATAAACAAGTGAAAGTCATGAAGAAACAGGACTAAATACAACACCAAGCCCCTCATACCTATTTCGCTGCTGACTGTATAGGAGATGTTGGTGCATCACTGTTCCAGGAGCTGGGTTTGCACTCAGTGTGAGAACATTTTGATCCTTTGTGAATGTCAAACCAAATGCACAAGGAAGAAGCTTGGAAAATCTCAACAAGCAAATTAAATCTGTAAGGTGCAAGCATCAGTCAACCATACTTTATTAAACATCAGGCAAAAAAATGGCCTATATGTTCCCTTTCCCCTAAATGCTTTTCTGAAAGAACAGTCAAGCTCCAATTTTTTAAAAAATATCCGTGTAACCATAACTACAACTTTGTCAATAGAAAAATACATAATAAATGGCTTGTTATTTCGACTCTGTTGTGAGACAGTTCATTAGAAACTTCATTTGTCTACACGGACTGCACTTATTCAGCTATATTCTAATAAAATGCACATAGCTTCCAATAAAGGGAATGTAATTGCTATTGACGTGCTATAAACTACTATACAGAGAGGTGTTATTATATCCCTGTGTAATAACAAGCCAATTATAATGATCAGCAAAACCTTTACAATAAAGTCGATGCACGAGGAGTGATTATCATAATGCATTCTAACTGTTCAGTGTCATAAATGCCTTGCAATTAATTGTGGAGTGTATCTATAAATGTATTATTAATGCTGTATAAAACTCCATTGACAAGCAACCTTTACATTAAAAAAGATACTAGGATTGTAATGTGTCCCTGAGTTCACCTAGGAGGTTGAGCTGTATTTACAAAGGCAGAATTTCTTACAAGATTACATTTTTTTTATTTCCTCCACTCTTCCCCTCCCACCACTTCTTCTATTTTGGCTCTGTTGTTGAAAAACTTCCAAATATCAGCCTGTAGCGTGAGGGCCCTCGATCACCCAGCATATTTGATTCTTGGTCCTGTATGCATCATTTTGGGCATAAGTATGTACTTTCATTGGTGTCTTAACCCTATGACATTGACAGTCTGACATGCATGAATACCAAAGGCAGTAGCCACAAGAAATTAGAAAAAAAAAGGCATATCACAACCTAAGTAGGCAATGCAGGAAGGGTGAGAAGAAGGGAACTGAAGTTACATAATTGATCAAAAGTCGCATGGTAGCAGAGAAAAGAACTGATACAAAAACCTGAAGACGATGAGCTCCCTAGCGTCTCCTCAGGCTCTGCTCTAGCCTCCACTCCTTGTTGTCAGTAAACTATTACATTACAGATGCTTTATGAAAAATGTGCAATATGTTTTTTTTTTCCTTTTATTCCCTTAATATTTGATTTCAAAAGGTTGTCCTTAAGACATGTGCTAGAACACAATGTCCTGTGGATCTTTTCCAGTTCCTATTGATGGGCACTCTTCCATCGATTTCAATCACGATGGAAAGGGCAGACGTGAATAAAAGTTTGACGTCCTTTATATTCTTTCAGCAAGTGAGTATGGAATGGAGCACATCAGCCTTCAGTAGAGTTATTGAATATAAAGCACTACGCATGAGGATCTGGCAGAGCTTTTTTTCTCCCCCAGAATTAAGTTTTACCAGACAGTGGAGAGCATGAATGGGGCCATCCAAAGCCACTTTGAATTAAATAATTCATTTGCATGCTGGTACATTCTGCCTGCTCTGTGAGGACAACAGAGTGCCAGCTATCAGTGGGGTCATACAATCCTGAATTTCCATAATGAACCAGGAGATTTTCATTTCCCATTGACTGTAATCAGTCCTACAAAAAGCCACAGCTAGAAAGAGAATATTTCCATGAGTACTAAAATGCCCTTTCTAGATCAGGTTTATTTAGGGAAAAACAATACAGATTTTAACAGATATACAGACATGGAATAAAATCCAATGGACAGATCTTCCCTCTGAACCCAATGGCTTTGAGTATTGCTGTAGAAGGTTCCATGATGTACAACAGGCTCTAAAGCTCAGCTTTTCCTTTCAAGGACTGTTGCTTCATCTGAACTGAGAAAAAGGAAGAATGTCCAAATCTGGGTGAGTTTCTTGATTCTGCCCTGGACTCGATACACCCCTGTTCACACAGGGAAAAACCCAGGACATACAAGCCAGAAGGGACCAGTGTGATACTCAAGACTGTGGGATGTCTAAGGTGGCTTTCATGATCCTAGGCCCAGCTCTTTCACCAGGTGAAGGCACTTCAAGGCACTGACATCTCTCCCTCTCAATACTACAGCATTTCCGACAGCCATTCCTCAGGAGCCCACCTAGTTGATGACATCAAGTTTTTCTGTTCATCCTGACACTTTCGCAACCTCTGGTTAGGTTCTTGATTTTATTTTTTCCTTTGACTCAGGAGCTCATCTCCTCTTCTAGTGGATTTTTCTTTTTATCAGAATATTAGATTATTTTTAAACAGCCATTTCTTCTCTTTACCTTTCACATAGACATATTGCAACTCAGCACCAGTATGCTGTTTCATATTGGATATGTAATTAATACAGATATTCAGATTTAGGTACGGGGGTGTTTTTTTTTTTTTAATTCATCCTGTAAGAAAAGTGAAAAACAGCTAATTAATCACATCTGGGGCAAACGTCAGGAAGAGGAGATGTATGAGACGTAGAAGGAGGATTTCGCATGGAGTAGGAAATCTCCTTTCAAACTGCAAAGGATGATAAAGAGGGAGAGAGATGTTTAAACTGTCGTGGGCACCAAGCGAAAGAAATGGGAATATGTGAGGCCCTGGGTGTGGTAAATGATTTATCCAGAGGTCTTGAGTCCAGACCTCAAGAAATGTGAAGATAGGAGCTGTTACTGTCCAACCAATAGTCTTTGCCCTACAAGTACAACGGTCGCAGCAAAGGCTGGCATACCTGTGTTGTGTGACCTTTGCAAGTCCCTGTCTGTGCCTGGTTCTACTTGAGCTATGAAAGATTATGGTGAGTCACACTGGGCTAATGGAGATGTGGAAAGAGTTAAAGGGGATGTGTTCACGGAGAAGTAAGCTTGAATCTTTCCCCCGTACGGTGAGAAGGGAGAACATTATCTGTCTCCCTGGGGTATTTGCCAGTGCCATCTGCCTGTTCCTGCTGAATGAGTGTGGGGACCATAAAAAAAAAATTGTGGCAGGTCACATAAAGTTAGGTTCTATGGATCAGCACCTGGAAACAGGACGTTTCCTCAGTCTGCTCTCCAGCTTTTGCGGCTAGGAATCTTTTAAAGAAGACCACAAAAGGCAAAAGGTAGGGAATTGCTGGTACAGTGGCTTCCACAGAGCTTGATGTGCCAAGCAACACATACAGCTCAGAGATCAGGAAAAGATGAGAATTACAAAGGTACAACCCTGATGCATGCATAGTCCCAGACTTAAGACTTCTTGCACGGAGGTATAGCCTAATCTCCAGTAGTTTAGGAAAAGGTCTCTTCTTCAGACTTTTCTGATCTGAAGATCTGAGCAATGAAATCTACTCTTTGCAAAGTGCTTCCAAGAAAGAAGGAAATCCATGTGATGTTGTTACATGTGAAGCCAAATCAAGCTGAAGGCAACCAGTTTTGCTTGATTTCAGTACCTAAACAGGCCTGGATCTGGCTAGTACCTGGATGGGAAGCTTCCTGAGAAGTTTTGGCCATCAGCAAAAGCCACAGAATTCTGATCTGCTAAATAGAAAAAGATTCAAATGGCAAATAGTCACTGGGACCTTGTGTTGTATTTGTCACAGACAAACTCTGCCAGCTGCAGCAGAGAGCTAGTGAGAGTTGGAAATGGCCTGGATGAAATAAGAAATGGATCTAGACTTTCATCCCAAAGGAAAATAGGGCTTAGAAACTGTGCAGAATCCATTCTGGCTCTATCATCATTGCTGAGCTGATGGAAAGGAATAAAAAGAAAGAGATCATAGTGTATGAGCAAGCCACCACTGTTTTGCTGTTTACTGTAAATGAGTGCCATAACCAAGCACATAATTTCAGAACCTGCACACTGAGTTATGCGTAGAGAAATGATGTGTGTCAGTTGAAATATGAAGTCCAAACCTTCCAGTTGCTGCTATCACGTCCCCCAAACAGCAGACAAAAAAAAGACACACTGCACATGCATCTTCCAAACATACACAAACAAATTTGCCTGGAATCACAAACACAGACAGATGCTTTAGTAGATTTGTGAAGTCTTGCATACAGAAAACTCTGCAATGTGATGAACTGCAGACTCTCCTATAAATCTCTCAACACCCTCTCCTCAGGATATCGCATCCTTTCAACTGCTAAACTACTGTGGACTTTGCCTTTTTACTTTCTTTAGTCCAGGAACCTTCTGTATATCTTTCATGAAACACAGGATGATCCCAAAACCACCATGAAGTGTTTCTCGGTAGACACAACACTGAGCCTGGGTAGCACGCAGTGTACACCTTTGCATGCCTTCCTTTACGGACCTTCCTCTGTCCTTTGAGAGGAATGCGGGAGCAATGAAGCATCTAAGCATCACTAACGGAGTGCAACTAGAGTAGCAGAAGAGTCCTTTCCTTTTAAAAAATGTTACTCCCTGTACAACCTAGTGGGACCTCAGGGCTGTGTTTATCATAGGTTAACCCTGCCAGCTGCAGTGAGAGTTGTCTAGTGAGAGCGAGAGATATTGTGGATGAAATAAGAAATGGCTCCAAACTTTTGCCCCAAACCACAAAACAGATTTGAAATCTTTCCCTAAGTCTGCAAAACTTTAAGTTACTGATATCTATAGACTATATTTAGAGCTGAATATGAGACAAGGAACCAAGAAAAACAACAAGATGAAAATAATAGAAAATTCTATCAGTTTAGTTGGGATTTGTCAAGTTCAGAATTTGACGTGGAGTTACAGCTTACATCCCTAAAAACATTCTGGACCACCTAATCCATGGTGAAGTAGTTTCTGTATAGTCAAGCTAAATTTGGACAACAGAAAGACCAATGCAAGTTTTTAAGATACCATTAACAGAATTAGAGTTACAGTCTGATTTTTCATTAAAAAAAATACAGAAAAGTTGCCTTTTTATCATATTCTATCAATTCATCACTGCTAAAGTCTCTGGAAAATGTGAAAGGGTTCTGACATTACGATCAAGTATTTGAAGCTTCATGAAGCAGTTTGTAGAAGGAATACCACTATATAACATTTTGTAGCTTGACTATACATGCATGCACAAACAGGCAGGAATACAAAATGCAAAATTTTCCCATTCATTTAGACTGTTTCCCTAGAGAAGTGTACTGAAAATACATTCATTTCTAGTTCCTGAGAGATTAGGCAAATGTAAATAATGCCAGTTTTTATTGAAAAGGATTGCACTCTTTGTCTTGCTCCTCGTCCAATATGGGGATTAACAAACAAAATAATAAAACCAGCAAAACTAATAAGGTGCACTTAGCATTCCCATTTTGTTGGGTTGAGTGTAATTTGTGACAAGCCACATTTTTAATTCTTCCTCAAACATAGATGGTCTGATAGTCTAAATTCTTCCTCGCACACACTAAATGCTAACACATCCACTTTCAGTTCAAATGAGAATCAAGACACAGAAAGGGTTAAAAGTCAACAAAATCCAGACTACAGAACAACAGGAAAAACTGCTGAGCAGAATCTAATTGGAGGGAAAGTAAATTTTGGACTCCCATCAGCTTTGGGTTGTGGGAGAATGTACTGGAAAAGATTTGTGTTTTAGCAAAATACATTTATTTGTTCCTACATAAAACACAGAAGATAGAGGTAAATTCAGAGCATGGACTTTGGGTAGACTGAAGACTTGTGCTGTGCAGAAGAGCTGCTTCATCTTCCAAGCCCACCTCCTCCCTCACATCCCATCCAGACACACAGACTGGGTTTAATAAGCTACAACTTAAGTTTCGTTGTTGTTGAAGTTGACCTTTATCTTGCAGCCTTAATGAAGTCTTTTGATGTGCTCCTAAGATACACAGCCTCCTTTTTAGCATTCTGTTTGCTGTGCCTGCTTTAACTGGTGGGCTCGTGAAGAATGTAAGTTTTCATACAATGCCTCCCTTGGGTGCCAATTGTTCTTTTCTCCCATAGTTGCCCTTGAGTCATGCCATCCTGAAACATCACCAGCCTGGAAGCAGCTTGTCTGTGGGGAATTAGGACAACATGTCTTTCACACCAATGATGAGTGCACCCAGTTGGCCCCTGATTATGATAGGAGCAATATGGGAGCAAAGAGGATGAGAAAAGATGAGGTTTGTGTCTTTTGGGGAGATAATTACCTAAAATACAATGGGGAGGGAACCACTGGTGTGACAGATAATGTAGAATCAAGCTGCCACCACAGCCTTTTGCAATTCAAACTACCCCTCCTGAAAGCAGCTGCTCTTAGCAAAAGAGTTTGAAAAACCTTCCCGGAAAGCCAGGCATGTGTTCTCTATTAGTGATTTGCATTTAAAAAAAAAAAAAAAAAAGTGATTGGGAGCTACATACCCTGTAGGCACACTAAGCAAATTGGCCAGCCTAATTATTATTTTTTGGTATGTCTAATTAAATAGACAAAAGCCTCTCCCTTCACTCTCGCTGTCGGCACAAACTCCACTGGAATGTGCATAATGTCCCCTCGCTTGCCCAGGCAGCTGAGCCTTTCCCTTTTCCCCTAGGAGCTCAGCATTGACAACTGCCCATGGCTAACCCACTCCTACTCAGACACAGAGCCAAATCGTCAGATGGGAAGGGAAAAGGGGTAAATTGATCTGGTTGTGTTAAAAACCACTGGACAATGCCATATTATGTGACGTGCCTTTGTTGCAGGTTAAAAACATGTCATGGCCCTTGATAGGAGAACTCGCCCATCAAATACTTTCTGCCCTGTGTTGGCCAAATGCTCCTGAATTTACTTTACGGAAGACTCTAAAAGTACAATATTTACCCCAAGCTTTCTGGCATTTTTCCAGCACTCAGCTCTTCTCCTGCTCTGCAATTACACCACACCACAGCCCTTCCTTGCAGAGCCTCTGTTGACCTGCTGGTTCCACCACTGCGTAACGCCAGCCCTTTAACTACAAGCTATGTACAAAGTCTTCCAATGACTTGAGTCACTGGAGAGTTTCAGCCTCACACTGACGCAGTCAAAGCCCCTGGAATCCAAAGCTTTCAACTGAAAAAAAGAACACAATTTCAATGCCTTTTGTCTGCAAGGCATTTTACTCCTTTTAAGCAGTTGTTGCTGGGGATTTCCACTAATGCCAGCACGAAGATAGACATCCCCTAAATGAGCAAGGGTTTACGTCCATGGCGGAAATTAGAATTTTCACACTTCTAAGAGCCCCATCATTACTAAATGACAAAATCTACTCCCACATTTATATGATACATAAGCACTAGTGTTTTATTGGCAAAAGCCTCTCCTTTTTTTTTTTTTTTTCTTTTTTCTGCAAAGAGATAAGGATAGAGAGAAAGGAAGCATCATCTATATATGCATGTATGTATATCATGTATATATGCATGTATATGTGTAAATGTACAGATATAAAAAAAAAAAAGAAAAGCAGAACCATTATTTATCCAGCATAACGGACCATCTCACACTTTATCAGTGAGCTCTGTGTTTGATCTGACAGGCCCCTATTAGAAGAGTATGGTGAAGCATCACCACATCAGTTCTAGTAGAAAACCTTTTACAGGAAACACCTCATCACAGGTGATGTATTGAATGGACACTTAGCAAAGCCTTCCAAATCCACTGTGCAGGATGGAAATGCAAAAGACCTGCTCCTGATTTCAAATACACCTGCGCAAATCCTGAATAACTCCCTGGGACTGAGAGAAGTCTTCAGTTTCCACAACAGTTTTATCCAGATAAGCTGACACAGGTGCAGAAAAGCCTGCTACCTCAGAATTTGCTTTTTCCAAAAGCAGAGTTGCTTCTGTCTAAGCAGAAAGAATACAGTCAGGAAAACCATAAAATATCTGCTTTAACCTAACAAAATTAAACACCTCTGCAGCTCAGCCCAACATAGGTCTGAAAAACCTGTGTTGCCGTCACTGCTGTTAAACTTTGTTAAGTCAGCGCCTGATGCTTCATTTCTTAACGAGGCAGTTATTTGTTTCCCAGGCAATCGCTGGCACCTGCCTGCCTTTTAAAATCAAATAATAATTGAATATGAGGAAAGCGAGACGAAGTAAAGGAGATTTAATAAAGAGAATCTTTGCTGCAGAGGGAATTTCTTTGGCAGTGATTACGTTACTAATTGATCAGCACATTGCCTGAGAGAAGCCAGAGACAACAATTATACTTAGCACTGTGTCTGAAAGCAATGCAGTCAACTACCTCCTCGGCTTTCGCTGTCCGCTGGTTTCACCTGGATCGGTCTGTTCATCTGTAAGAAAGAGCAAAGAGAGATACATAATTAATAGTGGAATCAAACATTCATATACAGAAGCTTGCTTTGTTTTTTTTACCATGCATCATACCATCAGAATTTACTCCACAATTAGGGGGAAGAAGCAATTAGTAAGCAAATAAGTAACTGCAGAGTACAGACTGCTTCTTGGTCTGAGCTAAATCAGTGTCACCCTATTTACCTGACAAGTGCTCTGTTGAATCACATAGGGAGCGGGATCTGACTCATTTCACACAAGTCATGAAATTTTAAACATAACTTTTAAAATTTCTAATAGTTTCCTCTGGAAACAACACTGTGTCAGAGCAGAAATGCTTTGTCAGAACATCAGGATCCGTGAAACTTTAATTGCAAAGATTTCTTGAGATTGGCATGTGAAAAGAAAATGGAAAAGTGAATTCCACCTCCACCGTTAGCTCAGTAGGTTAGTCACCTGTAACATAGCACACTCCATTTCATACTTTGGGAAAGACATTTGGATCTGGTTTGTCCATACTCTGTAGGAGTTCTGGCTGTTGAGGTTTTTTGGGGAGAGAGAATAGGATATGAGTCAAAACATCTCCCTCTTTTGCTTTTTCAAACATCTTTTTCTTTACAAACATCAGTACACAAGCAGGTGTAAAACCTTGCCATTGTGCTGCGAATACGATTTCTGTTCTCCAGCTTATCCCTCTCTCTCTCGAAACAAGCATTTGGGACTATCATTATCCCCAGAGCTGCTCTGTCCCAGGAGAGAGGACAACAGATGTCCACGATGATCTTCACTGGTAGTGCTTAACATGATGTGGCTGTCTGATGAACAAGGGTGAGGGTATAACCCTCCTGTTAATAGCTGGAGATGCAGATTGGATCAGAACTAGCTGAAATTTTCATCTGAAAGCCCTTCCCTGCCACTTCCTCCATGTCAGTGAAAGCAGTCCAAACACCATGGAGATGGACTATTAAAAATATCTTTCTGTGTGTGACCACCTCTAAGTGGAATGAAACTATCCTTTACATTTGGCAACCAAAGAAAGTGCAAATTCAAACAGGCATCACAAGGAGCAGGAAGTCAGAAGGCAATGGGAATCTCCCAACATATTTCTTTCCAATAAAGTTAGACCACAAATTGGCTGATGACGGTCATTCAGGTTATACTGTCTCACTCTTATTTGTGGCTAGTCACAGTTAGGCAGCAAGGCTGGTAGTTTTCTTTTTTCTTATTTCCTAATTTCTCTTTTTTTTTTTTTAAAAAAAAAAGTAGTTCATAATCATTTAGATTTATTCTAATTGCTCTGCACACATATTTAGCAATAAAAAGTTATAAAGCTGGCTGACAAGTAGGTTAAGATGATGGAGAGCCTAGCAGATCCTGCTGCATTGTTGTCTCTAGAGGAGAATGTACTTAGCCATAAACTGACTACAGTTAAACTCTCAGAAAGAGAAGGATCAATGGCTCCAGACACTACTGAGCAATTTCTGTATGCTTGTGTCATCTCGCAAACTCCAGGCAGTTGACGTGCTAAAACCAACTAAGAATTTGGTACTGGATAAACCTTGTCTCAGTCCCTGTTTCTGCAGCTGCAAAGACCTGTCTCTGACATACGTACCGCAAGATATTAGCAGGGCTGAAGGCAATGTATTTAGCAGCAGCAGGATGGATATTTAGCTAGCTACAGGATGAGCAGCTAGCTGTTACCAGCATTTAAAGATCTGACATCACACAGGTGAGTAGGGTAATTTATGTCATGTAACTCCAAATGTCTAAAAAGTGTAATTTTAAGCCACTGTTAAGATTGGTGTCTGAGATGAAAAGGATGACTGGTTTTCTGTGGTGCCAGTTCCTCTCCATTGCTCATAAAGGTTGTCTATTCAGTTAGAGTTAGGTGAGACGAACCCCATCTTGGTTCTCATGCACGAGATAATGAAGCCAAATTACCCAGTTACTGTGCTTTAACTTCTCCCATCTGCTCAACCCCTGTGATTGGCTTGCAGTTACAGTAGGTTAGTGTTGACACCGTATATGTACCAAGGTCTGTCTTGAGAGCCCTTAACTAAATACATGCACGCTATGTATTATGAATTCCTAATGTGGACACAATGGCTGATCTAACTCCAGTGATCAGAGAAGGGTGGTCTGAGGTCCCTGGTGTTCACTCCAAGACAGCCAGAGCCTGCATCCCGAGCAGTTAGTAAGATAAATAATCACAGTAGCCAGGAATTTGTAGATGTGCTGCATGCAGCCATGAGAGATAATGTCTGGAGTCCAAAATGGACACCACCCTGCAATGGAGAACACGCCATAAATCTACCAACAGAGGTACTGTTCTGAAACTTGCTAAAGGCCATGAAAACCCTCACTGATCTCAAGTAAGCTTTGGATCCAGCCCTTTCAGAATAACTAGACACAGCTTTTCCTACTTGTTGTTGCGTTGGATGTGATCAGTTTGCAAAAGGCAGAGAAGATGATCAGACCATTTAGTAAAAATGAGAGAAGACTAGTATTTGTGGAATTCTGGTTGATTTTGGTTTTTTTTTTTTTTGAGATTGGGGCATGAAAAAAATAAGACAATCCTCAAGAAAGGGGAAAAAAAAGAGGGAGGGAACGAGTATCCAACAGAGGAAAAAAAAAGTGGGGAAATTAATAAGTAATAGGCTAGTGTAATTTAATATACACTATGATTTATACACTTGACAATTTCTTTATAGACCAAAGAGAAAGTGCTGCCTGCACAGAGCCCATAATACAAATTGAGATCATCTTGACATGAAAGACACCAATTATAGGGAGAAACACTGAGAGGAAAATAATTAAGTTTCCTCTCTCCATCTACGGAACTTTTTTTTTTTTTTTTTTACAGACACTCTAGGAGCAAGGAGCTTGTATGCGGAGCAGAAAACGGCTAAGCGGGGAAATAATATGGCAGAAAGACCTTCCCCAATCCTGAGAAACACATTCTTGAGGAGAACGGAATTGAGGCTCTCTGCTTATTTTTCAGATGGGAGTTGTCATGGGTTTAATGCAAAGAAACCAAAGTTTATTTACTTTGAAGTGCCTCATTCAGCAGCAATGCCATAACAGAGGTGTGCTGAGGACCACAGAGGCACTAGCGGATTTAGGCAAAACCAAAAAATTTAATTTGGGTTTCTGGTTACATATGACAGATTCAGTTTTCAAAAGGGTGTCAAGTGGATGGCAAATCAGAGTTTTATTCACACCAGTGTGGCCTCAGGCATAGCCTGTTCCTCAGATTCCTTGTCTATATTGGGAAATACGGACACTGGGTACCATACAAATACAACTGTGAATTGTCCCCATTTTAGGAAGAGGGGTTGCATGTCCTTTTCCACAAAAAAAACCCCATAAGCACTTGGGTTGATGGAGAAGTTAGAACTTCAGGTGCATCACACTTCTCATTTTCATTTCATCCTTTGTATGTTCATCACTTCTGAAAAACACCTTTACTATCACCTTTGCACACCTTGGACAAGACGATCATACTTGTTACACTTCATAGCTTTCATTTTGGGTTTTCCTTCCTTTCGCCTCAAACCAACCCATTCAAATCATACCAGATGTCATCCTCTCATACCAACTTGCCACTTGCCCCACCTACCCCCACCCCAATCCTCCCTGAAAGTAGAAACACGACATCATTTTTCATGTCCAATTACAGCCACCGTGCTGCCACTGTTAAAAGGCAGCACAGGTACTCCTGGCAAAAAAGGTTTTGAGTTACAAGAAGCGATGAATTACAGCAAGCCCTTTTTCAATTCTCCTCAGAAATGAAATGTCAGAGCTTGCTGCTGTATTTTTCCCAGCACCATCAGCTACAGGCCACTGCAGGAATTAGACAGGGGACAGACGCTTTTCTGCATCATGATTTTTTTTCCTAAGGTTGTCATTTTCTTCCCCACTAACCTTTTTCTGCTCCCTCTGGCTTTCATATTAATTTAGAGCAGGTAGAAGGATCACCTGGGAAAGCAGAGTAGGAAGCAGAGACAGCTGATTTCTCATTGTCTCCATCTTTCCTCTTCTCCTCACTGTTCCTACTACCCTTTCCTTTCTTGTCTGACTCACTTTTTCTTTAGTCTTTAATATACCTGGTGTTTCTAACCAGGACAAAGACTCTACTAGGCTTGAGAATGGACAAACACAGAGATAAAAAAGAAGAAGAAAGGGAGGAAAAAAAATAAAAAAAAGTATAGAGACACCCTGAACAGCTTCAAATGTGATCGAAGGAAAGAAAGAAAGTGAGAAGAGGAGGAGACTACTGAATTCACTGAAAGGTCATTAATGCTTAGGAAGATCATGTCCAAGGAAGAAGAGAGCTGTGTTGAAGATAATCTGCTGGTTGTGCTTAAGGAAGAAGTCACTTCAGGAGTTCAAAAAGTGATTCTATACCTTATATCTATAGGACCATGGAAGATGACCACAGTGATCATATATCTAATAATAGTCTTTCCACCACTCCCTAGAGGGCTTAAGAAATTTTAGATTGGGGGATTTGATTAAGGTTTTTTATCAAAAACTGTGAGGAAAGGTATTCTATTGTCCATGTTTCCTGAAGTTCTGAAAGAGCAAGTTTGGTACAGTGTACATAGTAGAGGTGTTAACCTCTACAAGGCCTGTTTCCAGCTCTACACTGGCCTTCCAGATAAATTTGGACATATCATTACATCTGTCTCTTTCTGAGCTTTCTCATCTGCCTCTTTCTCAGCTTTCTCTTCTGTACAATGAAGATAAAGACGCCCTAATATACCATGAAGGTGGCTGACAAAAAGAAATGTATCTAAATGCTGGTGTTAAACAAACAAAAAAATGTCCAGTCATTTCTATGCCTGAACTAGGTGGAAATAATGGCAAATAACAAATCCTTCTTGCTCAGTCTTCTCTTGTGTTTGTTATTGTTCAGGTATCAGCCCTCTAAATCAATGATGAAACATTGTGATTACTGTAATGTAATCACAAAGGACAGGAGGATGATGTGAGCTAGCAGGTCTTAGCAAATGTTTATTGGGCACTAGTGCATCTCTGTAGATGCTGGCTAGTCTCATGGAAGAAAACCCCATCCCAGAACAACTTGCTTCCTAAAGATGCCATGTACTTCTTGGTGATCTCATGACATAGCTACGATGCTAATTGGACATATCAAAAGTTGAATAACTGCCCTGAAATTTCCAGAAAATTTCACTACTATGCTACTCCTTATTTCTTCAGTGGCAAAGGCTTTTCTGCTTAAAATATTCCCCCGAAGCACTAAGAAGAACTTCATTTTACCACTTCTGGTAACTTTCTGGCGGCTCTGCCATGTACACAATGGTAATTCCTCTGAAGTTAACACAGCTATTTATGTGAGTAAAGGTACTGGCAGGAATGCGCTTGTAGGAGTGGGTCACAACTTTTAAAGCATTGAGCAAAATCTGCCATGATTGAAGGCCCTAAGGAAATGCAAAGTATATTAGTGTCAAAGTTGAAAAGGCCAAGAAAATCACCTACAATTGAATTGTGTGTGTGCAATTTCAAAGTTCAAGTAAATCACTCTGTACCTGATTCTGAGTGACATAATTGAATTACAGTGATCTAAACTAGAGGGCCGTAAGAGTGAATCCAAAGCAATCTCCTCTCTCTGAAGAAAAAAAAAAGAACAACAACAAAGCCAGGGCCCAGATCCTCAGCTCAGGGAAATTTCTGTGAAAGTTACAGAATCAGGAAAGCTGCTTCAACAGGTTAGCTACACAACCAGCCCTCTGTATTTGTATATTTCAGCTGCAGGGCATAGAGCAAAAACCTGCCCCTGTGGGTACAGCGGTAAGTGCTGTGGTTGCATGAATTGCTGTGTGATTACACATTAAGCATACTTTTGCGTGGGCAGTGCAAATTGATACAATGTCAAACTAATGAAGGAGTAGGGAGAGGAAGCGTTTTAGAAAGTTTGGTGGGAAAAAATCACATTGGCTTCCCTTGTGGGAAGCACTCACTAGCAATGCATCGCATCTTAAATGACTCGATCCCAAATCTTATCTGGCTGGTGAACTCTTAATTCCTCCCTACCACCCTCTTCCCCACCCAGTGAGATGTGTGTCATAGACATGTACACAAATAGATGAGAAGACTTGAAATTGGAATGTACAGGATAGGAAAAAAAAAAAACATCTTGAAGGGTCTGACCTTTACAAATCAGTCAATGCTCTAGTGCCTACCCCTGAGAATGATTGCTACCGGCCATCCCTGCACTCTGAGAGTATTTTCTATATATCACATAAAACACATTATAATCCATCCATCTAACTATCCATTCATCTTTCCCCTTGTCTCATGTACATAGATGAACCTAGAGAGGGCTTCAGTTCAGTCCAGGTTCACGTGCAGAAGCCTATGGATTCAAATTCAAAACTTTCTCCCCGTTAAAGAGTTTGGGCTTTAATTTAAAGAAACTGCTGATCTTGTTAATAGCAAAATAAAACCTTTCCAATCCAAAGCCAAATTCTCTTTGAAATCCCAAACTCTTTCAGGGCAAAGCAAATGCATAAAACACATACAAAAGTAGTTTATAGAGATGCAAACAAGATAGCCTTAAACTACCCAGCACGGCTAATGAATAACTGTATCAAGGTGGCAACACAGAATTTAAATGATGTGTGATAAGAACATGTGCCAAGGGACCTAGATCAGTTTTGCAATGTGGAGTTAGTTGGGATATTTGTGGTTGTAGGTTTATCTATGCCTGCCGAGTTTAAAGCTTGCTCTCAGACCTTCCACCTGAGGAGTCTCACAGATGCTCTCTGTGCTGATCTGCTCTGAGATTGCCCAGCACTGCCTGCAGCTGGTGCTCATGTGGGCAGAGGCACAGTTTGGAGTGCGCTCAGGAGCTGTCTTGGTGAGGAAACGCAGATTAGATGGAAGGTAGGGTGTTCTCTGCATATGGGGCATACCATGATTTTGTGCATGTTGGGCACACTCCACCAAGGCCAGAGGCCTCTTCAGCATGGATGTGAGCAGGGCAGGCAAGCAGACCAAAGAGACAGATGTACTACTCAAGGCATTATAGACATAACCCCTGCCCCCTCACTTAGAGATGAACATCTGTTCTCGTCTTTTCCTTATCCTGAGCCCATGACCTCTGGCTGTTGGCACCTCCCTGCTGTGCTCTTCCCTCTCTAAGCTTTATCTCTTCTTCTGAAGCAAGACCCAAATGCCGCCTTTGGCACTAATGGTTGCTTGGCTTGACTCTGCAGACTTTAGGCAAGGCCAAGCTCCCATTGACTTCAGTGCTTTGAGTGCAAAAGGAGCTTGGCCACTATCCATCCAAGAAGATTAGACCTTCTGTGCTTGTGGCTTTGTATGCCTGGCCACAAAGATAAGAACCACAGCCAGCCCTTTTGCCCATGGAGAAATGCTTTCCACAACACTGCCATTTAACAAACAACTGAGTAAGCAGTGTAAATTAACTAGCTGCTTTCACCCACTGCCAGAATAACGAAATAAAGGCTCTCTCACTGGTGTAAGTGTGCAGGTAGCCTCAGGGCCTGAATTAAAGCATAGCCTC
The DNA here is from genome assembly GCA_009806455.1 of Tetrax tetrax. Classification (NCBI taxonomy): domain Eukaryota; kingdom Metazoa; phylum Chordata; class Aves; order Otidiformes; family Otididae; genus Tetrax; species Tetrax tetrax. Next base: position 578,715 of record WHYT01016698.1, read on the forward strand.
CCCAGGAACTGGAAGAGGCTATCACAGGGTTAAGGTTGCTAGCAAGGTTTTCCTTGGTACTGGATTAGCTCCACTCTGAGGCAGAAGGTGATTTTCCCCCAACACTGGTCCTGCTTTCAAGGGTGATGTGTCTCCACTCTCTTCCTCCTACCCTAATTTCCCTTCTCCCAAAACCTAAGGTCATCTATGGGGTAAGCCTGCTGCAGGATAACAAATAGCAGTCCTTTACCTCAGTCCTGCACCCCAGGAAGACCAGACTTAAACCTATTCCAAGAAGAAACCTATTCCTATTTCCAGAATGCTGTGGCTTTTCTGAAACATAAGAGTTTCCTTCTCAAGGCATATTCCTATTATGATACAGATGGCATGGCTGTGCTCTTCTTTCAGTTCTATTAATGAACAAATATATTCTAATTATTTTAAGGTAACCCAAAATAAGCCCCATTTGAGCAGAAAAAAAAAAAAACAGCAGCCAAGCCACCTTCTCCATTATTTTGCCTAAACTGATTTGAAATCAGACCTCAAATCTGAAAACCTTGTCTAAAGACAAACCCCTTAGCTGTGCACTAGATCAGCGCTGCAGTCCCTGAAGAAGCTGGCAAAAAGGAAAATAACAAATGATAATTTTTAAAAAGAAACAAATCAGGAAAGACTGAGGTAAAAATAAGACTATCTTAATCTTGATGGTGGCCCTTTAAAGAACATTTTCTGTGAAAGGACTTGGAGGATTAACTTTTTCTTCAGTCCTTTTTCACAGCTAGAAAATGTGTATTAGGGGGGGTTTTTAAGCCCATCCAGTTGCTCAAGGTAGTCCTCTGTTTCTAATAGCAAATGAATAAGCACAGGCAGGAACCTTGCAAATATTAGTACAATGTTCAAAAACAGGAGAAAACAAAAATCCTTAGCTTCTCAAACATTTCTCGAACTGGGAGAAGCATGGAAGTTTTAAAAAACAGAACAAAACATCACAGTCTTTCCAGATTCCAAATCCTCAGAGTCAATACAATTCCCGGTGCTGATTTCAGCCCGGGAATCAGGGTCCCCAACACAAAAGGAGCTACACCTCTCCCCCATCTATGTATAACTGGTATCATCTGGTCCTATGTTTTGACAATTATCTGTAACATAATTACCAGTCTGATGAGTATCTCTGATTAATTATGCCATCCTTCAAAGTTGATCTGGGTACTTAAAATAAACAAACACCCCAGTTGGGTAACAAAGGTGATTTTCTATGTCTGTCCCCACCAGCAAAGGCTAACAATCTCATTCCATCATGTAGGGATGTGGCTGGAGACTCCCAGGGATACGTTTCTGATCTGTCATTCATGTGAACCTGCTTCTATTCTGGTCCCTGGTTTCTCCCTCCCAAATGATAAATATTTCCTCTCCGCTGAGAGCTATCCAACTAGAACGATGTCTGATACTAATGCATTGTTGATGCTTTCATCCTCTAATTACGCCTAAACATTGTCTTTCTTTTCTTTTCCTCCCTGAACAACGACTTTTTTTTTCTTTTTCCATTTTTTTTTTTTGGCATCAACATGTACCAAAGCATTAAACAAGACATTCCATTAATTTCTTCATCATCATAACTTAAGCCTGGGACATACCCTTTAAATATTCATTCAGCTATGAAAACTGGGCATTAAAATTTTAATAATGTCAAGCTCATTTGAACTGAGCTCCTGGGGGACTATTACGATACAATTAGAATAAATATGATGATTGATTTGGTGTAAAGGTGCACCTGTCCACATCTGTTAGTGGCCGGAAACAGCCTGCCACCTCTGGCATCGCAGCCGATAGCTCCAAGTTATTTACTCCCTTCCTCCTCACCCTCGGTTGCTTTTCACTTGCTTGTGAGCTTGACTCCCTTGCTTCCTTACATTGCATGCTCAGCTTGGATAAACTTGGAAGAGGTAAAGCAAAGAGGCCTCATTGAGAAGAGAGAGCTCACCCAACTGCATTTCCTCCCTCCTTCCCTTTCTTGTCCTGTGGCATTTGATTAAAGACGGAGTGTTGATCAGAGCCACTGGAAGTTCAGCTATAAACTTTCCAGTGGTATTAGCCATTAACCTTTTTACAGTATGTGTCTGAACTCCCAGGGTCTGGCTCTTCTGTGTGGCTCGGTAGCAAGCCTAAGCAGCACTGACATGTTTGAACCAGTGTGGAGGAGAACAAAGCGTGCTGTTTTCTAGTAGTGTCCTTCCAAGATCACAGCAGAGAAATATTCTCAACATGTAATGCTGGGAGTTAAAAAACCACAGAGAGGGAAACCGAGCAAGAAATCACACTACTTAAGGAACCTTCTGTTTCAAATGCAGGATGTTCTCAAATACACAGTAAGATAATTAAAATATTTTGGTCCACTGGGTGCTGAGCATATTTGAAATTTTGGGCCAGATTGTACTTGCTCTCTCTGCAGTGTGAATTGGGTGCTACATGGTGTAAATATGAAATGAGATAAATTTGAGCCCTGACCACTGAGAACAATCACGCTGGGTTTTTTGTTTTTTTTTTTTAATCATGTACTTTAAATAAACTACTCATTAATTCTTTGAATTAGGATATAATGCAAACTTCTCTGTATTTAAAGGTAACCCTGATCTAGCCCCGCTTACAAGCACTGCTGGTGTTTCTAGATTTTGGATCTTTACCATCAGTCTCCTGACATATGGTGCTTTCTTTAAATCCTCAGCTTCTGGACCCGAGCAACTTTTTAACAAGAATTTTAATTCCAGAAGAAACGAAAATTCTTAATGTCCAAAATATAATTCAAAGAAAATTAGTAAGTGAAAATAAATCTCTCTTATTTGCATTATCATATCATACACAATTGCTTGAGATAATGCATGATGGATGCATCTTTACAGTAGACAATGTTAATTATTAGAAGCATTATTTGCTTTTCACCGTTTTAAGCAGTTTCTTTCCTCTCTGTACTTTACTTTAAGCAGATACTGATCCTAAATCAGTCGTTTTCTTTTTCAAATTCAAATCAAGTCCAGTTCCTGCTCCTATTTATCATCTCTACTGCTGCATTATTTGCTTTACAAAACCTAGTAAAAATATGTAAGCTGTCCCAAAAAAACCTTCTTCTGCTGAAAAGTAAAGAAAATAAAAATACTTTGTCTAATTCTTACAGAACAAAAAAGGACATACAAAAAATCTTTAGACAAAATCCTTACATTTAGGATCTGCTCTTACTGTCAGCGCTCATTGTTAGTTCTGTACGATGGACCTGGCACTTCATTTAGTTCACTTATCAAGGAAACATAATACTTTATGGTAACAATCACTTGAGATCAACACGTCTGTTTCATTCTCCAGGAAGATCTTTACCATGTTCTTTGTTTTCAAAATACTTTTAACCGTAATTCTTGTGCCCTATATACAATGATTTTTCCCATCTGAACCTTTTTATCTTTGCAGTCTCTGCATGAAAGATCATAGGTACACACATCTAGTTAGATGTGCTCCTGTGACCATCCTCGTTATTTGCTGTCAGATCACATAACTGAGGTGACACAGGTGAACTTGTGGGTGTTTCTACCCTGAAAATGAAAAGTAAAATTTCTTGGGTTCATGCAAATGGGGGAAATAATGGCTGTGAATTGGCACTGACTTTTGAAATCATGCCTGTTTGATTCCTGAAAACATCCAGAAGTACAAGATGCTAGTGCTAAAGGCAGTTACCAAAGGCGCTTATCTGTAATGGGTGCAACCTACTCTAAGATTTCTATGTCCCTTTAGGGTATCCCTCTGTTTCTCCCGCTCCCTCAAAAAGAAAGACATGTTTTAAAATAAACTCAACTCATTACACACTATAATATGGAGATAAGAAAGGGATATAGTAGTCACTTCTTGTTGATTTTCTCAGATGGAAAGAAGCAATTTGGAAAGTCTGAAGTCTACTTACTGTGAACACAGACTGTCTAAGGATATGGCCTTGAACTCTTTTTCGAAGTATATTACCTATCATCTTCACCACTTAGTTTCCTCCATGGATAAAGGGGTTAGACAGTAATCTTTACCTTCAGGGCCCATTGTGAGGATTAATTAGATATTATCCCTACAAAATTGTAAAGTTCTAAAATGCTATATAAGCTCTCAATGTTATTATAATGTGCCATACTCTGCATAACGTATACTGTTGCAATATTACTCCTTAGTTGTTCAAGACTACAGAACTGCTGCTTGTAATTGAATTAATGGCTTCATAGGTTGGTAATTTAATAAAACAGACTGCTTAAACCAGCAAGGTTTTGATTAAATGGGGTGTGTGCGAAGGGGGATTTATATTTGTTAGAGGCTCCATAAATCCAAGGTATCAAGGTACAGATAATGCTGGTATAATATTCAATTACATGGAGAGGAAGGAAGGAAGGACAGTGCTGGAAGCCATCTTGGACCTCGGTGTCATGTACTGCTGTCGTCAGATATTTTGGGCTCATCTCAGGAGTATGCACAAGTAAGTGACGGTGTGCACATACAGATGAGACACGGCGCTTCTCCTGCTGCTCCCTTGTGTTTCGAGAGACAAGGAGGCCATATCCTAAGTTATCAAGCCCCTTACCTGACTTTAGAGAGAAACTCAATTGTTTCCTTCCAGCTGGCCTGATCCCCTAGTTTGGCTCTCATAATGGAAGGAAAACTGGAAATTTTGGGAGAGATCCTATTTGCTTAATGACAAAACTTAGCTCGTACTTAAATCACAGATATCTCATGAAATGCCTTCCTGAGGGAAGCTCCTGGCCTTGCCCATGCAGAGAACCGGGCTGCCGGGCGGCCTCCAGAGGGAGCTCTTGGATGCCTAAATGCAGACAACCAAATTGCGCAGACCCAGCTTCCTAGATAGAGAAATTAAGGGATTACTCCGGGAAGCCTGATTCCCTAGATACTTAAAATGTGCCCAAAACTTATTTACTTCAGTACACGGACTGAATCACACCTTCAGCTCCAGTAGCTGCCTATCTGCAGTGGTTCTGGACCACAGGAGCTGCTCCAAGCGCTTCCACTGCCTGCTGGAGTCAGCAGGAAAAATCTGCTCTGAACTTGGGAAAACAAGGGAATGAATCCCTCCATCTTGACAGTTTTCTGAGCTGTAAATGCCAATTCATGGCTGCTTCCGTACCATGGGTCTGCACCACTAAGAGTTAAAAATTTTGCTTTTTCATTATCTCTCAAGAACTCCAAGTCAGGCAAGTCTGAAACCAAAGTGATCTTTTATTTTGTCCATCTGACTCTGAAAAACAAAGTAAGCCAGGCACAGCTAGCCTGGCTATTTTGTACATAAAGAACAGCACCCACAAAGATAATGAGAAGCCTTTATGGCTGTTTGTTGAGCATTGATAGATAATCAGGAACAGGTCCAAGCTGCAAAGTTTCATCTGTCAAAAGCTAGGCAGAAACTTTCTGTAATGAGGGCCAGCCACAAAATTCAGACACAAAGACAGACAGCTTAGGAGGGCATATGGCAGTTGTGCTAGTGGCTGCAATTATATCTTGTTCAGAAATCTGGCTCAATTAAATGGTTACTCACTCACATCTTTATCTGACCCAGCCAAGCTCACCAGCCAAGACATCTGCACTTCTGCAGGCCTCCATGCAGACACAGGAAGCTGCTGGAGTTTCAATGGAGATGAGGATGCCTGACCTCTCAGATCCAACCAGACAATGGGGACCTGAGGCTAGGCATGAGCCCTGAGCAGGCTTTCCAGCAGGACAACTAACTTGTGGCTCCACAGGAGCTGATGTCAGCGCTTCTGCTTTGGAGCTGGCTCAGCAGAAGGAAAAAGTAATAGGAGAGTGGGATGTCTCACATTAAAACTGGATGTTTTTCCTTCTCCCTAAGTGTTTTGCTCCAGTTTGATGACAGGTTATTGGTCCTGGCATTCATTAGTCTCTAGCCTACCTTACGGCAGGGGTCAGGCTGCTTGACGAAAATTGTCCTTCTCAGCCTTAAAATCTGTGAACTTTGCTAAGTTCAGGAAAGGTTTGTGCTCTCACACAGCTTTCAGTAAAGACTCAAGACAAATTGCTTGTGCTTCCAGGTATTGTGCTCATTCCTACCCCCCACCCCTCCAGAATCTTATTACAGCATCATCAGAAATGTTGTTTTGATTAATATTAATTTTATGCCGGGCCAAAATGTCTCTCTCTGTGGTGTGACAAGCTCCATTGAGCCAGTGCTGGACAAAGGGAATTCAAAATTCAAGTCCTTCACGTGAGATGGTGTGTGTGTGCTTTAACTAAATCATTTATGGTCAATAATGCCAGGTTATTATAGGTCAATAACTTTCAATTATTCACTAGCCTTGCTGTGCTCCCACTGTCAGGCAGCACACTGGCATGTCGGCTCTCGAGAAGCAAAAAGTTCATGATGGGAGCTTTGGAAAAGCAAGCACGAACACAGCTTGAGCCAAGAAAAAGAAAACAGAGGAGGGGGAGAGTGTGAAAAGTTCTTGTTGCTCTCAAGAGTATCTTGGGGAATGTGTGTGAGACATACTCTCTCTTTCTCATACATGCATGCACACTGAGACCCAAAATTTATTAGTCCTATGCTCCCAGCTGGTCAGATGTGAAACAGTCCAGATCTCAGGGCTGCGTGACTACAGAGCTGGTCCTGAATGAACATTATCCCTCATTAAGGTCTACAAGTTTGGGCTTAATGCCACAGTAGCCTGCGGGTTGTCTACGCTTTATGTGTGGACAGTTAATGCTCACAGCTGTCTGCTCTGCACTGGATACCCAAGAGAGGGTTTTTTTCAAGTCAGGGTGCAAATATCAATACAGAAACAAAAATTAAGAAATCAAAAATTGCACAACATAATGAAAATTGTATTTGCACCCGTCACTACTGCACTGGCACTAATGCTCTGCCCTGTGTCTCATGAGAAAAGTGGTTAGGAGCCTTGAATAGCAGGCATATGTAAATAATAGTCTGTCCTCGCGGAGACTGCAGGAGGCAAGAGCCAGCCCTGTGATTTGGCAGCGACTCATTTTGCTCCTGTGGAGGGTCTGAGCATGCTGCTCACAACCAAACGTTTTGAGATGACAAGACAGGACACAGGAGTTGTCTCATGGACTCATCTCTTGTAAAGGGCAACCAGTGGAAAAATTTGCTTCTGTGTGGAAAGTGTAAGCACAGAGTAAGTCAAAGCCTGGGAGAAGAGACAGAGGAGAATAATTCTCCTTTTTCATTGAAAATAGATTATCTAAGCTATCTCCCTAGAAGCCTTTTTGGATCTTAGCTGAGCAGTGTGTTGACCCTACATCCATCTAGCACTGAGAAGGTGCCTCTTTTATGCAACTGCTCGGCACTGATCACACTTTGTATATGGAGAGGGACTCAGCTTGGAGAAAAAGTGTTGCCTTTTCCTGACATCTCAGGTAGTGGCCACTGCTGGAGACAACATCCCTGGTAGCCTTGGCTTTGGTGACTCTCATGTCTGCACAGCTGCCATGGGCAATAAGGAGTTAACAGCAGCTCTGAGGAGCTGGTCCGTTTTTAATGTGAATAATGGGAATACTCTCCTTCAATCGTGTATTCAGCACAGGGATGTACAGAGGTATAAAGTTAATCAGTAGCTGGGCCACCCCTATTTCGAGAAAAAGAACTTTAATACCTCCTTTATCCAATGAAGTACCATTGTTATACCTGCATATTATGAAGGGTTTATTAAACCGGTGATAATCTATTCAAGATAAAGTGATCTGTATGGCCAACTGAGCACAGATCAGACAGAATGATGGGAGGTTATTGTTAAAATATGCAAATTCACATCCTATTGAAATGCAAACCCTCCAGATAAGATTTTTTAATAAATCTGGTCTTTTTTCACTGCATGAAGGTAACCTAATGTTTATTGACTTCAAGACCATATAATGGAACGTAATATCTATTAGTCAGATCCTTGCCTCTCTTTCGATTACTGGAGGTACATGTTCTGGCTCCTGAAGAATTTTTGTTTTATGGTTTGGTACAAAAGAAAAGAGATTAAAACCCCTGAAATTAATTAACTTCCTTCTACCCAGCACCCCCCTTCCTCCTCAACTGCTGTCATTAGTTACCCAAGCAAAAGGAAGCGTTACCCATCAGCTGAGAGACTGTCCACTATTTCCAGTGTTAGGAAAAACAGGCAAAGGGAGAAATGCTCCTAGTGCAGAACACCTCTGTGCAGCATAAGATGGAAATTAAGACTTTTGGATGCCTTCCTTGGGTTTACTACTACCATGCCAGAGAACGTTAAGTGAACTTTTATTTCAACCTTCTATAAAACAGGACTATGAAATACCTTGATCTGACTTCTGTGTGTGTGTGCTTCTGGGTATAAGACTTGTTTAATGCATATATTCAGTGTGCTTTTATGAATTGTAGGGGACAGGTGGTTACAGAACCAGACACATTTTCAGATACCAAAGCAGAAGCTGAAATAAAGGCTTTTATTTTAGTGAAATGCCAGAGCTGCGATAGCAGAAGTTGAGAATCTATTTCTGTTTAAAGGTCGCTTCTCCTCAAACCCTGTAAAATCTACATGTTGATGTAGATTGATCTGAGATTTGGTGTGTCTGGTGGAGGAGGAAGGTTTGTTTCTTACGCCAAAGTGAAGGTCAGCAGAGTGGAAATATCCCGAAATACACCTTCCTAGCTCCTTGGAAAAACTCTGCCCATCTCAGAGTCTTTTGCATATTGATAAGCTCTGCCAGCTGTTTTGTGGTCAAATTAGGATGGTGATCATGTCTAAAATGGTCCCATGCACTCAACATTTAGTCCAGCAGGTTCTTGCTGGTCACAGGGTGGAAGCAGTGAGACAGAGGTAGGGGCTGGGCAGGGGCTGGTGTCACTGCAGGGGCTGGGGCAGGTAGCTCAGCTTTGGGCAGGTACAGAAGGGATTCAATAGGGAACAGAAGATGTACAAGCTGGGATGCGTAAGCTAGTGCCTACACTTGGTTATCTGAAGCACCTATGCCTTTTCTGACCTGTGCTATTCTGCACAGACAGGGCTGTACAACAACCCGGGGATAGACTTTTTAAAGTATAGCTAAAAATCTTTCTAAGTCTGGTCCTCTCTGTCTCACAGCAGACCTCTGCCTTCCATCGCAGCTGAGGAATAACCCAAGCTAAACCTTTCTGGACAGTTCGTCTATGACGCTGATGTGGATGTGCATAAAATGTGCTGCCTGCCTGTGTGTCTGTGGTGGGAACAGGACTTCCCATCCCCAGTCTGCACCACTGCCAAAACACAGACGCTGCCCAGGCACCCTTCTCATCAGTCACATCACTGGGTATACCACCAGTTACAAATTAGCACTTAATCAAGATAAATCCCATAGGAAGGATATGGATAATATGCAATGCATTAAGCCTGCAAATTAAGATGGTCTGATTTAGCCCTGGCTTTAAAACTCCCAAGCTTGCGTTAGGACTAATGATGAATGGATGTATGTCCCTCGTTGGACAGGAGCTCTGTCAGGGCAAGGCTGCCCAGCAGTGACAAAGTCAGTGCGGAGCAAGTACTCAATGTTCATTAGGGCTTCCACACTGTCCCTGCTTGGGAATGTCCTTTCCCTCACTGTGGATGTTTGTAATAATGACACTTCGCCAGGATCTATTGACTTAATGGTCCTGGAGTTCATTAATGAAACCTAACTGAGGGCAGTGGCTGCTGGCATCATTTGCCCTCTGATCAGATTGGGGAAATCGAGGCACACGGAGCCATATTTGGAAAGGCTGACCCAGGGCCTTCCACTCACTGGCTCTAAACAGGACCCTGTACATCCCCTTGCTTAGGCACTCTCAATCACCCTTGGGAATCTCTTGTTCTTTCACTAACCTGCTGCAGATGTAGGTGACATTTCAGCTCTTTCAGTGTGGCCCAAGTTTGTTACAGCTCAGTGGCCTGAATTTTCCTAGCAGATTAATGGAGAAGCACAGAAAGGAAACTTTTTCCTGCTCCATCTCCTGGGCTACAGTATGGATGATGCAGCAGGATGGTCCTCAGTGCTTTTTGCTCCAGGTACAAATATAGCTGTTTCTAATGAGCACCTTGCTCTGTGGTGCAGCACGCTTTGCAGTTGGAGATTGTTTCTGTCCTTGTGTGAATGAGCACTCACAGAGCTCTGGTTAGCCTCCCTTCCTGCCTCAGCTCCTGCAAGACCTGAAAAACAAGCCTGTTATCAGGTCTCCCATCCACTATATGTAGTCCAGAAACTAATCTCTGTGTGAGATCAGGGAGGAAGAAAACCCCTTAGCAGCTTGTTCAGCCACTAAGGTCAGAGTCCGCACGAGCTGGAGTACACTAGGATACAAATCCTGCAAAATGCACGGGAGCTGCTATTTTAGGGAAGGATCTCTGTGAGGGAGACTTCAAGAGAAATAGGTTTAAAATTCACCACTGGGGAGCAGCTGCAGTCTGTCAAGGGTTAAGGGGCTTTGTTCTGGCTGTAGAAGTAATTTAAGGAAGGAAAATTCTTTAAAATAACAAGCATAGCAACATCCGTGGGTTTAAATGTACTTTTCTCCAGATTTGCACTAGTGTGCAAGCTTGTCACAACAGGGTATCTTTCCTGGATGTCATACTACACTTATTACTGAGAACGACTACTTTCTACAGTGCATCTCTACTTTATGGCTTTTTAAGATATGGATGCTGTCATCATATCCCCCAGAGATGTGTTCTGGTTCATGGAGAGGCTGTTTTATATAATCTCCCGTGAAAGATTAAAACAACAGCAGCAGGAACAACAATAATGCAGCAAACTACCTCCTGAGAAAAACAACGAAGTGGTGGCACAGGCAACAAAATCTCATCACCCACTGCAAAGTGGCAGACTTAACTCGATTCACGTGGCTGCGCTTCTTGTTCCACATGAAGGCTGGATCACATCCATTCCCAAGAGGACCAGGCCTGTTACATTGTCCTGGGAAGAGCTAATATGTGACTTTATCAAATGACATCAGAGCTTTTCAAAAGATCCAAGTGGCTTGGGACAGATCACAGAGGTTGTGACTGCACTTCTGTGTGATAAAAACAAGGCTCCTGCATGGCTGATGTGTGGTGATCCACCATCTGTATCTCCTGGTGCTCTGTGCTGCTGCTTGGTTGTCCTCCCCTCTTCCTAATTCACCTCACAGGAGCAAGAGTTTGGTTTGCTCAGAGAGACCAAACACCGTTGAGTGTACAGTAGCAAGCACACAACTGATGTACGCTAGAGCCGGAACCGTAATGAGCATGTGAGTGTATGCAAACAAAGGAAAGCCTGCCTCCAAAAAAAGCATTCCATCTCTCCACCGCCCTCCTTCCTTCCAGTATCACCAGTCTCTTCTGCACTGCTGTCCCTCCTGATGTGCCTCTGCCCAGCAGCACAGCTCAGGTACAAGCAAGTGGAGTTCTTTGCCAGCTGGTGCAGCTCCTGATGGTATCCCTTCTTTCCTGGCCAGAAAATGTCAGCTCTCACAGTGTATGACTATTGCTCCTCATGCCTCCCTCCGCTCCTTGCAGAGCAAACCCTAGTCAAAGCAGAAGTGATGGCAGGAGAAAAACTGGGGGAGAAGGTCCAATATTAGTTCATAAAGCACTACTAGTGAGGGCAAGGGACTACCCTGGGGTACCTCACTGTGTGATGCAGAGTGTCAATGTGCTCCAATCTAAGCAGCAAGTGAGAGAAGGTGTGTCCTGGCTGTGTCCAGCCAGAGTTACACAATAATTTGCCAGGAATTGCCAAAGCCAGAGGTTATTTCATTATCACTGTGAGTTCTTCATTGCCAGACAGCACTTTAAGCCATGCATCAATAACAAGAAGGTTGGTGTGCAGCTTATGCAAGAGGAGAAAGGTGTCTTTTTTCCCTTTTCCTCTTTTTTTTTACTTCCCCTCTAAGATAAGAGGCCAGTAGCTGCTGATCCGCAGGAAAGAAGAGGACTTTGTGATGAGGAAGCAGGATTAAGGTGACTTCTTGTTAATTTTGATAGTGAAGATACATATTGAGCAGAAGGGATAGGATATAGCTGTGCCCTGGGTGGGGGGCTGTATTTATGTTTGTGTCTGTGTGTTTCTCCAGCTCCCAGGCTAGAGAAAAGGAGGCCAAGCAGGGGAGATCTGTGTGTGCTTGCACTTGACTGTAACATGCTTCTGGCTTTACTTCAAATCCAGATTAACACCGTGGATTTGAAAGTTTGACCATGAATGTGTGAGCTGAATACTTAGGGAAAACTGTTCAAGGCAGACAAGCAAATAGAAATGCAAAACTGCTGGTGGAGGATGAGGGAAGTGATGTAGCAACTGGAAGTGATGAAGAGCAAAACGAAAGGCCTGAAGTATAAAGCAGCTGAAAGCAAGAAATTGGAAAAGTCTCATAAAAAAAAAAAAAAAGAAGTAAAAAAAAAGCTGTCATGGATGATTATAAGAGTTTGAACTTGTCACCTACAGCAACAAGAGCACTGGCCTTTCTCACTTGACCTGAGGAGATAATGCTGTTAGCTGAGGTTAGAGAGGGCAGGTGATGAGTTGCTGTTCAAATACAAAGCAAAGATGACCTTTCATGCTAGATAATTAAACAAAAAACATAAGCAAACAAGGCCTGAATTTCCAAAATTTCCCGTCAAAGTCCCTGAAATCCCTTATAAATGCTGCTAGATGTTCTCATCTAGGCAACATCTACTCATCCTTATGAAATGCCACTACCTTGGGGATATTCTGTTCCCTGGTGTCCATTTAAAAAATATCAGCCTGTACACCACCAAACTACACCCACAAACACATCTCACAACGTCCTTTGGTACTTCATAGTACGCTGAATAGATATGGAAATTCCTGCATGACACTGATGGAATGCAGCCATTTCCAGGAGGCAGCATAGATGCACCATGCACCATGCACCATGCACCACTCAAGTGTGCAAGACAGTAAAAGCGATGGGAGAAAGTAAATTCCTTCTTCAAAGGACAGAAACAAACTGCTTATAATTTTTTCTTTACCTATTTTGTTTGTTTCTTATGAACATACAAACATTTGTGTTGTATAGCAATGAATATTCAATGCTCCCCCTCTAAATTTCCAAGACATTTATACAAATATATATATAGCTGAGTACTCCATTTTCACACAGATATGTGTCTGCTTGTTCAATCAAGACGATGGAACAACACCATATGATTCTGCTGATCAATCACAACTCACCAACACAGCCTGAAGAGTGAATATGCATAGATAACAATCAAAATATGCAAAAAGGGAGAGAAAATGCAACCTATAGTTAAGAATAATTACAAAGGGTGATTAACAGTTAGCTAGTCATTAATATAAATTCTTTGGGATGGGGGACTAAACGGCCAGCTATGAATACTTCCCTGATATATGCTGGGAATATCATACAGTGCAGAGGAAACAGTCCAAAAGGTTCCTAGAGGGTGTGGAAGATAGTTTCCTTATGCAGCTGGTACGAGAGCCTACCAGGGGTGGTGCCCTGATTGACCTACTCTTTACTAACAGAGAAGGACTGGTGGGAGACGTGAAGGTTG
>WHYT01016698.1:592748-604373 GCA_009806455.1 Tetrax tetrax
GTCCAGCTGGCTGCCTGTTACAAGTGGTGTCCCCCAGGGGTCGGTACTTGGGCCCATCTTGTTCAATATCTTTATTGATGACCTAGACGAGGGGATTGAGTGTACCCTCAGTAAGTTTGCAGATGACACCAAGTTGGGTGGTGGTGTTGATCTGCCTGAGGGTAGGGAGGCCCTTCAGAGGGATCTGGATAGACTGGATCACTGGGCTGAGCTGAATGGGATGCGGTTCAACAAGGCCAAGTGTCGGGTCCTGCACTTTGGCCACAACAACCCCAGGCAGCGCTATAGGCTCGGAGCTGAGTGGCTGGAGGACTGTGAAGAGGAAAGGGACCTGGGGGTATTGGTTGATGCTCAGCTGAACATGAGCCGACAGTGTGCCCAGGTGGCCAAGAGGGCCAACGGCATCCTGGCCTGCATTAGAAATAGTGTGGCCAGCAGGAACAGGGAGGTAATCATCCTCCTGTATTCGGCGCTGGTGAGGCCGCACCTCGAGTACTGTGTTCAGTTTTGGGCCCCTCACTACAAGAAAGACATTGAAGCCCTGGAACGTGTCCAGAGAAGGGCAACAAAGCTGGTGAGGGGTCTGGAGCACAAGTCTTATGAGGAGCGGCTGAGAGAGCTGGGATTGTTTAGTCTGGAGAAGAGGAGGCTCAGGGGAGATCTCATTGCACTCTACAGCTTCCCGAAGGCAGGTTGTGATGAGCAGGGGTTTGGCCTCTTCTACCAGGCAACAAGCAGGACCCGAGGAAATGGCCACAAGTTGTACCAGAGGAGGTTTAGGTTGGACGTGAGGAAAAGCTTTTTCTCCCAAAGAGTGGCCAGGCACTGGAATGGCCTGCCCAGGGAGGTGGTGGAGTCGCCGTCCCTGGCAGTGTTCAAGAGGCAGCTTGATGAGGAGCTACAAGATATGGTTTAGTAGCTCTGGCAGCAATGGTAGTGGGAAGACGGTTGGACTAGATGATCTTATACGTCCCATCCAACCATGTGATTCTATGATTCTATGATTCTATGATTCTATGTTTAGCCTAGAAATTAGGGAAAGGATTATCTCCCATCAACAGTGTGAAGTCCTAGACTAGTAGCCCAGCAGGAAAAGTGGGGAGCAAAGTAAAACAACAAGTTCAAAATGGACTTGACAATTCATGCAGTGGCAGATGATTAAACTTGCTGATCCAGGAATGTTTTTCACTGACACGTGTTTTCCCCTTATTATTTTACTTTTGATTTTATGCCAATGCTATCAAAGCAAGGGTGCCTCCTGCAATACTGTTATCAGCTCTGAGTCTTGGCTTAGAAAATGCTCAGATTTTGCATTTTTCTTCATTTGAAAGTAATTGTTGTTCGAGCTTTTCTACAAACACTGGTAGATAGAAAAGTAAGTTATATTTGATTATTCTTAAGGTGAATCAGCACCAATTCACAAAAGGCAAGAGATTTAGGAAACGGATTAGCAAATGTTGTTGTTGTTGTTTTTTAATTATAAAAATATTGTGAGAACTGGCAGAACAGCTCAGGAGTTTCAGTTTTCAAAACCAGTTTCCAAAAACCTGGACAAAGATGTTTTGATTATCTCTTCATCTGTTCATGATACTTAGTTTTCTCATTTAAAAGTCAAATAAGCCGATGTCATTTGAAATGAGAGACACTGCCTGACGCATGTGAATGGGAGTCAAGGATTTCTGCGCAGAGTGGTTCAGAAAACTGCCAATTTGTGTGTGTGCGAAAGTAGTCATCACCCTCTTGACAAAGCCACTGAGTTTGAATCAGGGACCTCTGGAGCAGTGGGCTCCAGCTCCGCAGCTTGTCTTGCAAAGCTGGCAGATGCCAGCTGGAGGCTTTAAAGACTTGTATCTTCTCAGAGCCAGACAGGATGGGGCTCATAATTTATGAGTTTCTGATGCTTTTAATTTCTCTCACACATTTTGGGAAGGGACAAGGAGGAGGCTGAGGAGAGAAAGATTCAACAAAAAACTAAAATGTGCAAATTATTTTTTCCAGTTTCTGGTAAACATGTAGCTTATTATTATCCATAAAGAATAATAACATTTGAAAATGCAAAGCCATTATTCTTCCAGTTGAAAGCTGATTTTCTTTCCTAAACTCCCCTCCCCTGGTATTTCATCAACACCCAGACAATTTCATCCTAAATAAAACAGCAACAAGAAAGGCATGTATTTCATAGTGTTTGTTTTGGCTGAAAAGCCAGTTTTCATATCCATACGTGCACAATTTCGATCAACACTTTTGCCAGTGCTGCTTCTGTGTTTAAATCTGAGCCCTAGTAAATACCTCAGTTTCCCTACAATGAAGACCTTACTCATCTTCCCCCTTCACAAATATTCAATTAATCACTTTAAACTGCTTTAAAGGTGAAGAACAGAGAAGCAATCTTGAACTCTGAATATTTACATCTATTAACTTTTGGGCTTTGGATCTCAGTTTTGAAAGGTGAGGATTACATCCAATGTTGTAAGTCACATTTAAAATCCAGGGACAGAGACTTGTGGTTGAGAAATAATCTAATGATCAATACAGTACAAACAAATACAGATAGCTTGAGAGATAATTCCTGGTCTAAGGATTCAAAACACCTTAAAAAAAAATAAAAGAAAACAAAAGAAAGAAGAAAAAAAGTGGAGACATTAAAAAGAAAAAAAATAAATACTACTGATATGTGCAGCAGAATTGTCTCCAAGCAGAAGGCTGCTCTAAGACTTCTCCGTAAGCATGATTATTCCTAGCTGGGAGAATTAAAAAGCATTTCTGCTCCCTCCCCTGGTTATGGGACACCATCCTGAAGAGAAATCATTGACAAGCCTGCCTTTTTCTAACAGAATTAGCCAAACAAATTGTCTTTCTCACCAGCACTCCTCTCTTCATTTCTGCCCTTTTGTCTTTGTCTTTTCTTGTTATTGTTAGGAGTGAACATTTTGGCACATTAATTAAAAATAGTAATAGTTGCAACAGAAGAAAGAAGAGGAGGAGTAAGGTGGGGGTAGTTGAAGGAGGGTGGTTACTGCAGCCCTAATTAATAGAATTACTCTCAATTGAAAACAGTCTCTTGTCCTTGAATAAATACTCTGTGTCTGTGTATGTATGCATATGTGCATATATATATATAGATAAATGTACACGTAAACACAGCTACTCTGTTGCTTAGCAGCCAGTAGTGTCCTTTCATGAGAAAACAAAATATATGTGACAAACTGCCTCAAAAAACATGAAGTTCCATGAGCATATTTCTTTTCTCATAGCTATTCAGACAAGGTGGAGAGTGGCCCTGAAATTAATGTCTCGTCCAACGGACAAAGGCAGAACTAAGCTAATTGGATTCCCATCTGTTCCAAACATAATCTCAACATCACACAATAATAATAAATAATATGGTAATCATGGCTAACAATTAATCTTTTAGCTTATATTTTTTACAGGGTGCTGAATGGAACCTAATTTCATACAAATATAGATTGCTGTCTGGACATATCCTCTGGACAAAAAAAAAAAAAATAAAAAAAAAAATCATAGTCTGACTGCACACAACCTTGTCAGATCTTTGGGATATTTCAGGAGAGCAGAAGCTGTCTAATCTCAATGCCTCCTACAGCGAAATAGAAACTGGAACTTAAGAGAATTTAATTTTGATCTAAACCCAAAACAATGTGAACTAAACAGTCAAATGACTGCTTAAAGTCACACATATCCTTCTTGTTGAAAAAAATTATGGGACGAGGAAGCGCTGAGTAAACCATTTTACCTGAGGAGAGGGGCAGTATGCCTGTCCCCTGGGCCTCACAGCATGCCCCTCGCCACCTCCTTCTCCTTTCAGCATGTCTTTATCTTCACTGGCCCCTGGTTAGGTACTTCACCTGCAAACTGGTTAGCCCTACCACTGTCTCCTGATTCTGTACCAGTGCAATGGTAGCTCATCTCAGGATTTTACAAGCAGTGAAGAGGGATTAAAAACTGGGCACATTAGCCTTGTAATAAACCAGTGAGAGATTACAGAGCCGACATCCCCTGATGTCCAGTTGCCTGTCACTGCCCAACCAGGAAAAGCTTCTGCTTAGTCCTCTGTGTGGATGCTGCAATAGGGAAACGTGGTTTTGCTTAGTGAGGGGGGCCTAAGGTGGCAGCTTCTGTAGGAAACTGCTAGAAGTCGCTCCCCTTTGTTCAGTGGACTCAGCAGGGCCTAGGGCGGACCTGCTGCTGGCCAAGGCCGAGCTGATTGGGAGCAGAATGTCCCCTGATAACGCCTCTGCGATAACGTATTTAAGAAGGGGAAAACAGAAAAAAAAAAAGGAGAAGAGAAGATGTGATGAAGCTGAGCAAGGGCAGAGGCCCAGAGGGGGAGGCACAGGCCTTCGGGGCCTTGCAGGCCTCACCCTCTGGCCAGGCGGCCGACTGGGCCCAACTCAGCCCGGTCTGGCTGCAAGAGGTGGAGAGGAGATGAGATGGGATAGATGATGTGAAGAGATCCTGAGAGGCTTCTGCCAGCCTGTTGTGAAGAACGAACTTTTCTTGTGAGAGAAACAGCTGCAGACACCAAAGTCAGTGAAGGAGGGGAAGAGCAATGTGGCTCCTGGCCAAGATTCCCCTGCAGCCTGTGGTGACGACCATGGGGGAGCAGGTTGTCCCCCTGCCGCCCATGATGGTCCACGGAGGAGCAGAGACCCACTTGGAGCTTGGAGCCCGTGAACGACCCTGCACCGGGGGAGGTGGATGCCTGAATGTGGCTGTGGCCCGTGGCTGTCCCGCTTCTGGAGAGACTGCACTCCGTGGAAGAGATAACCTACAGCGGAGCAGTTTAGTGAAGGACTGTGGCGTATGGGTGGGACCCCACACTGGAGCAGGGGAGGGATGTGAGAGTTCTTCCCCCAACTGTGAAGCAGTGGCATAAAACAACGCATGATGAACTGACCGCGACCCCCATTCCCTCTTCCCCCCTGCGCCACTCAGGGTGGGGAAGGTGGTAGAAATAATGTTAAGCTTGGGAAGTGGGAGGGGTGGAGGAGGTTTATCTTGTTTCTTTGTCTCATTATCCTGCTAGTTGTAGTAATAAATGAATAGTTTTCCCCAAGTCGAGTCTGTTTTTGCCCGTGACAGTAAGGATTTCTCCCTGTCCTTATCTCAAACCTCGAGTCGTTTTTCTTAAATTATCTCTCCCTATTCTCTCGGAGGGTGGGGGGAGTGAGAGAGAGACTGCGTAGTCTGGTCCGGATCGGGGCTGAACTATGACAGGAAACTTCCACAGACACCCAGAATCCAGCTGTGCTGTAAGTGGGACTAGGCCTGCCAAAAGTAATTTCCCCAGTGCTGCAAATCTCTATGGCAGAGCTGGATGTGGAACCAAGATTTTCCATGAAGCTGTGAACTTCCCCACATATCTGCGTAAACTTCTACCATCTACAGCAGCTGGTGGCAATGAGATGCTTAACTCTGCTTCACTACATGAAAATTACCTCTTTGTCTTTTTTTTTTTCCTGGTTCCTTAGCATCTTCTTTCAACGGTACTTAGTTCTAACTCATGCTGAAGTCAAGAGAGCTACTGAAAAGACAAGCAGGGTTAAGCCATGAAGTTGTTATTCCACAGTGATGTGAGCTCTTAAACATCTGTTACATCCCGAATCCGAAATAGCCACCCTTTAGTGGTGAGAGAAATGCTCTCTATATGGCTATAGCTGTAAACAGATGGATGGATATAAGGTGATGTGTGGGAGCTGCAACAACCAGTTAGTAAAGTTTATAAAGTACTTTGGGGGTCCATCTGGACGGATGGTGCTTTATAAATGCAAGGCCGTTATCGGGGCCTTCTAACAGCACCCGACTATCATCCAGCGCTTTTTGGATGGACAGTTAAAGAAAACACATAAAATATATTCCTTGGTAGATATTTCACCCAGACTCTTTTACTTGCAATAGCGGAGATCTGGGCTTTCATTTGTACAGACCATTCCCATTTGCAATCACAGGGAAAAATCCGCAATAGCTCAACTCATGAAGTTGCTGGATTTGTTATGTTTGAACAATGAGGCTTCACAGCACAGCCCTGGAAATAAATGAATGGTTTGGGAATTTGCTAGTGGCAGGTCTCTTGTTGCAGAAGGGGACAGGATAACTAAAGGCATAGTAATGGGAGAGGCATAGAGGGTTTTGTTGTTTGGTGGTTTTTTTGCCTCCTTTCAGGGGCACTGCCCAGAATTAAATTCAAGTTGGTAATTATTGAAAAAATAGATCACCTCTCTGGCAACAAGGGGATGCCATGTATGAATGCTGGACATAATCAGAAGTTGTACAAAATGCTTATTTTCCCTGTGGTCCCCCTGATGGTCTTTGGGAGTACGGCTGGTGAAGAAACTGGAAGATACTGCTCCAGAATATGACTTGGAGATGAACAGAAAGAGGATCTCACTGAGACTTCTTCACAAGGTCAGGAAAATCTTATTCCTCATAGGACTTCTTTGACTAAAGAAATCTGGAGGAAGCCTGTCCTCTTGGATCTTATATCACCTTTAAGTGTGAAATCAGGTGGTATTTTCAGAGAAATTTAGGATTTGAGCTCTATGTTTTTTTCATGAAACAAATATGATGTGTATGGAAAATCTTTTTTTTGTTTGTTTGTTTTTGTTTGTTTGTTTGTTTGTTTGTTTGTTTGCTTTCCCCTTCAAATCCTGAACACCCCAAATATTTCAGTCTGGAGATGCTGCCAGAGGAAGTGTGTTTTCATTTCCTGTGTTGCCATCATTCTTCGCTTTGAGATGGCTTCCCCAGACATACCAAACCTCTCAGGAAAATTTGTGGCAAAAGTTCTCATGAAGAACTATCTTTTTCCACTAAGACTAGAGACTATTATATGTACCATAACCATGTACTCTAATTTAGGATTATGGTTTATGGAAGAAGATGTAAGCGTGACTTACCCAAATTGCTGTTCACAGCATGGTGGCCTTTTCAAGGATAAATATTTATTCAAGCATTCACTTATTATTTGTCCATGGAATCAAAATATTCCATGGACAATTTTAAGGACCTCATATAGTTGGTTTTTTTCAACATTTTTTTTTTTTTTTAATGAGGAAAGGGTACACAAATGGAATTGTTTACATTTTTATTACAGACCTAATTTTCTACTGATGTGGTATTTAAGCCCTTGTTAAGAGATAATGTTGGAATAAGCTGTTTATTTACTTGAACTTAATTTCCAGTTGCAGTTGATTGGAAGACTGATGACAGAACTGACGCCTAGTTAAAAAATAATCTTTTTGGGCTTGGTGATCAGTTCACTTAAATCTTCATTTTCAAAACTTTGACACTATCATTATCTGTCAAGATGATGGTCTACCAGGATGAAGATGCTAACTGCTCAGGGAGGTCTGCCATAAGAGACCAGTATGAACTTGTCTTTTGACTTCTCAAACCTATCCATCCGCCTTTCATTAGCCCTAATGATGGAAAGGGGAAAAGCAGACCTATTCTGATAATATGGGAGCTACACAGTCCTGATGGACTAATCCTGAAGTTTCTGAAGTTCTTTATATTTGGTAACTAGGAGACGGGGTTACAAGCAAGTAGATGGGTGAGTAGAAAGATTTTAACTGTTGTTAGTCGCATGCTATAAAAGACATACCTAGTTAAATTAATGAAGCATGAAGGAGGTAACACACATGACCGCCCAGTGTTCACAGTTGTAGAGCCCCAGTAGAAACCACCACCACGTAAGTGTTAACAAAGTACTCGTAACAATGGCAGTATTTAGGTGCTGAGTAAAGTTACTAGTCAGTGCGATGTAAACAAGTCTGCACACCCAGGAAAGTTACATTGATCCCACAAGAACTGCAGGAGGAAGCCTGATAGTCTATATAGAAGATATATGCCATACGAATAATTGCCTCCAAAGAGGACTAGGAAAAAGACCTGGAGGAGGATGTCAAGGCCAAATTATTACTATTTTTTTTTTTTTACTATAGCAGCCAGACAGGTCTCAAATTGTTGTTCTGAATAGCTCTAATAGAACAATGTCATTAAAACCCAACAGTCAGTGCTCAGGGAATGACATTGCTGAGTTGCTACCAATGTCTTGGCAGGTGAATATGAAGGTTCACGCCATTAATGAATGGCATTTGTAATGACTCCTTTATTTCATTTCAGCAAATACTCAGTTTCCAAAGGACCTCCAAGATAAGGATGAGAATTGAATCAACATGCATTTTGGGCTAATGCAAGGCAGCAGCCTTTAGCTTGGTTACAGGAAGATCAAGCAGAGACGCATTTCTACATTGTCACCAGCCAGCTCTTGACATTGCTGTTTCAATGACTTTCATAGCTGTGTCTATTAGTCTCATTAATACTTTGCATTTACATTGTGAAGTGGATTCTGGTCCCCACTTGTAAAGGGGCAATTGCCTGTACACCATCAGTGTCACAGCCTAGGTCCCACATTCACCATGTGCTTAATTTCAAACACAGGCATACAACCTATTCAACTCAGCATGACAGAAGCGAGTATTCAACCTGCAGCATGGGGCAAGGAGGCAGCAGATGGGAAATTGGCACAGTAGAGACTGACACAGCACTGTTAGCTACACAGGGTTTTTTGTTATTTATACCTATAGGAATGAGTGGGGAGGGAAGGAAGGAGGAAGGAGGAAGCAGACATGGAAATGGCAGGAGGAGGAGGGGAATTAAATTAATACACTATATGTCAAGGCAGAAGGACTGAGAAAAGTTTCCTAAAGAGACAGATTCCCTAGTCAGATTTGGATCTTTTAATTACTTTTTCCCCTTTTTTTTCTTTTGTGAAGGTGTCAGTCAAGTAGTACGATGACTACTAAGGATTCTAAGGCTATTTTTTATAGGCATGCAGAAGTTTAGTCACTAGAGTCACCAAGGAATAGGAAGGATGGAGTGAATGTCTTATACATGTGACGTTGTTCTAGCGAAGGTAACTAAAATATGTGTAATAAGCCCTTTTCCCCAACAGTACCTGCCAGTGACAAGTGAGCTACTCAAACTAGTATGTGAATGTCTCCCAGAGAGCTAAGTGCCTCCTACTGTGCATGGAACAGCTAGTGCCACACTCTCCACCACTGGTGCTACCTGATTAAAGTGTATTTCCTAGCAAAACAGAACAGGATCTGCAATTGTCTGTTTCATGATTCCACTCTGATTCCCCCTGTGCACAGCTTTCCTCGGTCTAGGACACAAACAAAGCCTACAGCATCCTGTCTTTCCAAGACTAGCTGCTTACTTCAAGTCACTTGGGAATGGATGCAGACTGTGTGCCATGGTCTTTAGTCAAGCTGCTGGAAGCTGAATGCTGACATCATCATTGATAGTTCACATGGTTTCAGACTCTAAATGCACTTCTTGCTCTACCCCATGGAAAGTAAGGATTAGTAGTGCAGAAGTTAAGTAGCACAGGTAGACAGGACTTCTCTTTTGGAGTTAAGAAAGCAAGGTGTATCCCACTATGCTAGCCTGTAGCCTTCTGGCTCCTGGCAGATGCTGAGTATTGTCTTCTCTAGGGCCTTTCTAGTGGGGTTGACCCATGCTGGAAGTAAGACAGTGGACTGCCTCTGCAATATGCTTATACTCCAAGAATAAACTTCCACCACCTTCTTCACGCCAAGGCCTGTATGTCAAATGCAAGAGACAAACATTGATGCAAAGATTCTGTAACCTATATAGGCAATAGGTGGAAGTAGAGGAAGAAGCATGGGGAATACAACAGAACTCTTCAAAGTCATATCACTCATTGGAGTGAAGAAAGGAACTGAACCAAGGACAGCGATCTGCAATTTAACACTCTTCCTGCTAGATCAGCATGGGCCTCTTTGAGAGACCCATGCCAGGAGCTTGTTTGCAAGGTACTTCACTGCTGACCCCAAAAGCCCTTGGGAGTACACTGGGTACACTTTGGAGAGCCCTGCTGATGCCTAATCTCTGTGTGAAACGAGCTCTGATAAAGAGCAACTCTGTTGGCCAAAAATGCTGCAGTAATTTTCAAGCAGACTACAAGCTAATCCCTAGGATCACGATTAACATGTTTATTTTGCTCAGTTAAACAGATTCTAATGTCCAGGGCTGGGTGTAAGCAGTGCTAAGAACACAGTCACTAAGCTGCTAGCTTTGGGTTGTGTTTGGTGATCTAGATGGCCACCCCTGACTCTATAATAACCCTGAGCTTCTGGAGAGTGGAGAGGCGGATTTATTTCTTTTATTTATATATTTGTTTGTTTGTTTGTTTGCTTATTTGATCTTCCACACCTAAAATCTGCTCTGGACTACCATTGAGTAGCCCTCATAAATATAAGACCATTGTTCTTTTTAGTTAGACACTTGTTGTCCTAGATTTAGGCATTTTATTTTCCTTTTTTTTTTGCTCATCTGAACATTTTTTTACAGCCCTGGAAAAAAAACTTTCTTCTCAGTAAGTAGAAAAAGAAAGGGAATTGAGAGATGGAGAAAACTGTTCTCCCTTATTTGTCGTGATACTGCCAGGTTCCATGGTTGTGGTTTCCTATAATATAGGTAATGAAAGGAGCGAGATCTCTTGGACATTGGCTTGCTTTTTGGTGTCAGAAGAACAATTAAGTCATATGACTTTAAAATAATAAATGATTCACTTAACCACTAACAGAAGAGCTTTCTTGCAACCCACAGGTCTTTCCTGACTGAGAGCTGGAGTATGTGCTCTTATATGACTTGATTTACATGTCAACTTCTGTGATTAGTAGGGGATCCTTCACACTCCCTTTTCCTCTCCAAGCATGTGATGGAAGAAAAGAGGAGGAAACATGAATCAACTTTCAGGGAAACCACACAGCAGAGTTATATCAGGAAAACCAGACCTCAGCTAAAGACCATGATGTGCAGAACAGGAAATTTGCTCTTATGCTTTCTGCAAAACACCATCCTGATACTGACATAGTCCAGATACCTCAGAAACATTCTGTGCCCTTTGAATATCTTCCCACAACCAACTGTTAAGGTGTGCTGCACTTGAGCAGTCACTAATTGCATCAGAGCAAATTGAGCTTAATTCAAATTGCACATGCAACGCCAGGTCCTTTCTTCTCATCCTCAGAGATCTAGGCAAGTCAGTATCTCTCCCTTCTCATGACTTCAGGTAGTCACTGACATCATCCATGTTCTCTGGTGCTATGTTCTGAATTGTCTTCTCTTAGCGGTACCTTCCACAATGTCCATTTCCCATTCTCCTCTGGGCTTTATGTGTTTAACCAGCTCCATCACAACAATAGCTGAGTGATTCAAGGGATACAAGGTTGAGGAATGATATAGGCGGAACTAAACCTGCCTTGGGTCCTGAAGATAGGTTAGTCAACCTCTGAGTGGCTCCATATTTAGTAATTTCATGCCTTATCCTCCCAAACAGAAATTAAGGAATATGTTACCAATAAACAGAAAACAGAGAGAGGAGATCTGAATAAGTCAGAAATCTGGTCAACATCTAGAATACTTTCTGTGAAAACAAGAAAGAAAATGGAATGTAATTTTTCCTTGTGTCAAAATGGCTTCTTTGTTCTTTTAAACTGAAAGGAGAGGACTGGACTAACCCCTGAAGAGCATTTCACTGAAATTCAGGAAAACCTGGCAGTACTTCTGCCT
>WHYT01016698.1:604617-643248 GCA_009806455.1 Tetrax tetrax
AAAAAATTTTTTTTTTTTGAAAAAAAAAAAAAAAAAAAAAAAAAAAAAAAGGGAAAGAAAAGTTACTTGTCTTTCACTTTTTTTTTCTGCTTGCCCAGACCATCACCTCTCTTCAGATGACAGGATTTCTGGAGCAGGGAAAACAGTGTGGGTTCACACCATCCTCAGCATTTTCAAACCTAGAAGTCGCTGAAGTATCTGTTTAGTGATAAGAACCCACATTGTGTAAACACAGAAATTGTTTTTACAGAAATTGCACAAGAAGGCAGGTCCAATGAGATGCACGGCTTCAGCCCCTGCCCTACACAGACTTTTTGTGTGACTGTATACAGAAACTGGGCTTTAGTCTATAAGGGTACAGTACCATGGCTCTTCAGCACAGCCAGGGATGTCCACACTGTCTGCCTGTTCTCCTGTATGCTGGGTATGATCTGCGACAAGCCAGCTGTGTCTTTCCAGGCACGGAAGCTCCTGGATGGACTGGAAAGCTGGTCCATAGCAATAGTCTACCTACCTGGGTACAAGTGGCTGAAATTTTGAGCCCACACTCAAGTGGCTCAAGTGCTTCTGCTCAGCAAAGTACTGCAGCAGGCAACGTCGCCTAGGGGCTGCATGCACTCGGACCTCAGTGCGTTGACCCCATGGTAATAAGTCAGTTAAATGAATATCTGGGTAGATAGGTTTTCATTAATCAAGCATATGACTTGGAGAACAAACAGTCATTGAAAACATCTAGACAAGCCTGAAAGAGTGCAGCTGTTAGCATTGAAGACTACATTATCACCACATATTTAGATTGTTATTAAGTGAACTTTAAGTAAGGCATTCTCCATTTGTCATTTTCCCCCTGGTGAATTCAGCTACCAACATTGATTTTTTTTTTTTTTTTTTTTTTTAATCTGAAAACTTGGCTATTAACTTTTCAAAACTTATTAATCTGTTTTCACTCCACTGGTAGCAGCTTCCCCCCATCTTCTACTTAGCTTGTTAAAACTCAGAGTTGATTAAATATGACACAACAGTAAAATATTACATAAGCACATGAGAAAATTTTTATTTCATTATCAGCACAAAGTGAGTCATCTTGAATATGACACTGGCTTTGGCTCCATTTTCTCTCACATTTTAGCTCTGCTTTTATATTTAATCACAGCTTTTTTCTCCCTCTCTTTGCCCATATGATTTTGTTTTTCAAATCCACAGTAGAAGGATCCAACTTTGTTCTTATGCTATTAATTAACATCATGCTCTAGTTTCCAACATGCTTAAATGATGAATAAGGTTAAATTCCAGACAACGTTCTGTACATTGCCATCAATTAACAATTTTCTAGGCAGCGCTTCATTAATAAACATTGATCAGCAGAGCTCTTGTATGGAGTTCATTGGAGCTGAGAATTTGTACCAGAGCTTCTTTAATATGTGTGCTGGAGTGTGTGGTGTGGGTGAGCATGTGCACGAGTGTGTATGTATGCGTGTGTGAAAAAAATCAATGCAATATCCTAGGAAACTCATCAGCACATCATCTCCTTAAAGGTTAATTAAGAATTTGAGGAAGAACAGAGGGGCTGAAGCAGAGGTGATGGACATCCGTGTCTCTCCAGATCATTAAGTACTAATTAGGTTTAGAAAGTCTATTGAGCTTCCTTGGTCTCATCAAGCCATGTGATGGTCCCTGGATACCTCAGTGTGAAATGCCATCAGCGCTATATCTCCCTTTATGAACAGGATGCACTTCAGTCTCAGGTGTGCCTGCTGTCTCTCACTCTGTGTGTGTATGCCTCTTTTGGTATGTGTCTGATTATGCTATTTTATATATGACATTAAAACTGCATAGAGAATATAGACTGCTTCAGAATCATGTGTACTGCAGCATTTTTGTTGTAAGGTAATGAGGCCAAAAAAGGGGTAAAAAAACCCCAAAAAGGGCAAGAAAATTTTCTGTAAGAGATAAATTCAGAATTCAGGGGAAAAACATACAAGTCCATACGAACCGTCTTGATATTCACTTAGGGAGGACTTCGAAGCCGACTTCCCCTTACTTGTGTTTCCTGAGCTCAAGGTGGAGGTGGAGCAAGATGGGAGCTCCACAGTGAAAGTTATCAGAGCAAGACCTCACCATGCAGCTTCAAAGACACCATAATACATATTTTGCTAATTACTGCTTTTAAAGCTCTTAGCAAGAAGTGCTGCGCAGCTAAATCCCAAAAGAGGTAGTGACAGTTTTTTAGAAATGTCTTCCATGGAACGTGAGATGCTGCTTTTAACTTAACTTCCTGGCTTTTCAGTATTTCCCAGTCTACAGGTCTTACAGGAACAGACTTTTCTCAGGAAAAAAAAAAATCCTTTAAATTTAATTGGAAATAAGAATTTTAGATGATCTGCTATGGACAAGGATCTAGCAAGCAATTCACTTTGTGCCTGAAACAAACCTTTGAGGTGCCCAGGGACTGATTCAGCTCTCAGTACTAATGTGCAAAGTAATTCAAGCCAGATGCCAGTGACCAGATAGGTTCTTCTAGCAACCAGCCTTGATGGTACAATTAGAAAAAAAAACCCATTTGGCTCTGTTATGAGGGTTCCCTGAACTTGGTAACTCAATAATATTTCTTAATTCTAGCTTTTAGGCAGTTTTAAGCTAGAGGGATGGCATAGAGCTGCTGAAAGATAAAGGAAAAATGGTCCTGGTGGCACTGTCAGTCCAAAGAGATGTTTATTCAGAATATGCGAGAAATGTCTTCCTGCTAATCCACACCCAGTAACACACCTATTCCCTTTCTCAGGATGGAGAGAAGAATAAAGTACCTTAAGATGTTAGCACTCATTTAGCAAAATGATACTGGAAAGGGTTGTCCTCTGAGCTGGCATTTTCAAGGAGCACCCAGCATAAGGGAGGATGCTGACGCTGAGGATACTTGCCATTGCCTTTTTGAGCCACATGGACCTTTGACTTTGATTGCACCCAATGGAATGGAAGTTAATGGTTCACCGGCTCAAACTCTTGATCTGACAATACTGTGCTATTAACGTTTTGGTTATTCAAGGCAAGTCCAGTTGCATTAGCAACATCATAGGGGTGAAGGGAAGAATCTGGGAACAACTAGGATGTGGGCTCCTTGGGATGTTTCTGGAATCAAAATCAACTGCCTATAACTCCCACCACTACTACCACCCAATTTTCAGCAGGAGATGGCTGAATTGAAAAGCTACTGATAATGTTGCAGCCTGCACGTCTGCTCCAGAATAACAAGGACCCCTTGATAAACCCACTGCAATGCCTGGAGCACTTCATCTGCAGGCGACTTGCTCTCTGCAATATGGAGAGGATTGCCACTAATCCTGGCGCATTACTGTTCACTTGACAGAAGTCGCCTGAAACAACGTGCGTCTGTTCTTGTCCTGATTTGCTGTCGGTATTTATTAAGAGCACTGTGTTTAAAATGGCACACAACGTAGCCTGCAGATAACATCTTAAGCTTCCTGTCTATACCAACAAAAAACCACACCCCTCCCACCCCGAGAAAATCTCGTCTGAACATTTTCACTCCCCAGTTTGCTCAGCCATGTCGTCACTGCTGCTTCCTTCCCAAGAGGTCCCTGCCAGAGCAGTTGTGGTAGCAAGAGGGACCTTATCTCTGCTTTTACTGATAACCAGTCCTGAGCCACTGCAAAATAATTTTAAAAACTGAAGTTCAAAGCCACGTAGTGATATAAAACAAAACATTAACCACTCAGATCAGCTCTATTTTCATGACTTCAGTAGAGAAAGGTGTAGATTGACAGCATCTTCTATTGGCCAATGAGACCTTCATGTTCCTTCCCTTTCTGGTATAAGTGAACATTAACCTCCAAGGATGTACAGATTCTCTGAACATTTAATCTTAACCATTGTGCTTAGAAGTAAACAAGACTCACTGCTCAAGGCTGAATATGGTGATGGTTATATGATGTGGGCATTTATTTACCAAGAAAGAATATGGCTTTACTCAATCAATTTTTCAGTTTCCAGTAAGGGCCCTACAGTATTTCCAGTTGGGTTCATTACAATGGTTTATCCTAGCTTTTGATATCTCTTCATCTCAGTATCATCATAGACCAAGAAATGTTTATCAGTTTGAGTAGCAGAATTCAGTTCTCAAGCACACGAGCAAAGAGAATCTGCTTTTGTATGTCTCCTACACAAAAACTGTGGTTCTTCTGCCAATTCAGCTCAAAACTATCATACAGAAATATAAATCTCGGAGGAGGTGAATAATCAGGTTTTTTTTTTTTTTTTTTTAAATAAGGAATTTATTAGGGAACTTAAATGAAATCCCTTTGTGCTTCCTTTGCTAGCCCTTGAAGATTTTATCTTGATAAGCTGATATTTCATTGTTAGTAGAGGAAATTTTCAGACCTATCAGGTCCTAAAAGACCTATTTCTTCTACTCGTGGATGCATAGTATGCGTAAGAACTTAGAATAAAACAAGCATTTTCATGTTGTTTTTCTTTGCTTCCAGCACATTGGTCTCATGAAAAATTTCTTTACTTATGCATGTGAAGGATAAGTGTACATATGTAAGGGTATGCATATGTATCAGTCTAGCATATTTTAAGTAATTTTATCTGCATATGTATATCTATACATATTTTTAGAGAGGGCATGTATGGATGAAGAGAGAATACTGTCTTATCTGGTCTGGATCTTGTGGACTTTAGGCAGTGCATCAGCCTGGTCCATGCAGCCTCCTCACGTTTGTCTGGGACAAGCAACATTAGGTATGGCAGACAGTAACGGCGCTTTCAAATGAGGGACAGATGGCTGTCCAACACTGACACCGCAGGTGTGCAAGACTTTTAATTCAGTCTCATTCAGTGGACCTTTTGCTCCCCAGTCCCTTGCTACTGCTGTCAAACTTTTCCAGAAGCAAGAAAGAATGTGGGGACAATGTGATAGAATTACAGAAGGTGGTAGAGTCATTTGTTAATCCATCAGGGAAATTAGTCCATCAGACAACACCCTGCTTCAAAAAATGGATCTCTGGTAAATAGGTGTGTGGACTCTGTGTCTGTGTACATGTGGGGCAGTGGTGGAAAGCTGTAGATGCAGGGCAGGGGATATAGACAAGAACTAGCCAGCAAGCTTTAAGGTGGGAGGTGAGGAAAATGACAGACAGTTCCTGACAGCGTATAACAGAGGTCCAAAAGAGTAAGAGACAACGTCTGCCCTAAACAGACGTTGATTTCTTCTATTGGTTTCATTTGGAAACCTTAGCTCAGAGCAGAACACACGTTCTCTGGCACCACAGAGCCTCATCTGTCAATCTCCTTGTAGGTACCAGTGTGATGAGAAGAATAGAGTAAGGCTTCCCTGTCCGTTTATTTCTTTATCCATTCCTGCAAAAAGTGCAGTACTTGGAAGCTTTAAGCACTTAAAGTTACAGATAGGGATGTCGCTGCCAGCAGAAGCAATACCCTTGGTAAGCCTAGCTCTGGCCCTTGGAGTGGAGGATGCACTGTATTACATCTGTGCACTGCTCACCTTTCGTTGCGATGGTGCTTCTAAGAATGCAAACCCACCTGCAGCTGAGTATTGCGGGAGCCCTCTGTGACAACAGCTACACTTCGGCTTGCCTGATGAAAGTTCAGGAACACAGTCATCCTAAGCAACGTTTCCTCTCAGCTGGTTCTAGGTAGCAAATATTGGTAGGCACTGTGTAACCCTCGTGAAACTGCTCAGAGCTGGAAAGGGACAGGGAAACTCTGCCTTGTCTGGACAGCCACAGCTTTTACAGAATCTCTGTAGACAGGGTGAGACTTTCTCTGTAGTCTCTGAAGACAATTAAGTCTGGCTTCCTAAGGATTTGTACTGTCACCCTGACCCCATTTGGATTTTCTGGTAGCTTGTGAGGGGTGTGGTCCAGCGTGTTTCCTCTTTCTGTACAAGTGTAGTGCTCAGAACTGCTCATTACAGTGTATTCCTCTGTCAGCCCTCAACAGCCTCTTCTTTGGGACACAGGGTAGCTGTGCTGAGAGGAAGGATCTCACTGCCTGTATCTGCTCACTTCTTGTGGGATACCGACATTTTGAGGTACAATACTCTAGACCAGGACTACCAGGGTCAAAATCCGTCATGTCACGGGTTCATAGTCTGCATGGGCTATGGACCTAAATCCCTGTATGCATTCTCTCTCCCTGACGAGTGCAAGAAGAAGAGGTGAGGAATTATAAGTTGATACCTGGAAATTCTGATTATTTTTAAGAAGGAACCCACAAAAAGTATTTTTCCAACTTTTAGACACACAGCTTTCTCCAGAAATCAAGTAATACCAAAAGAATTTCAAAAGTATCTTACTAAAGGTAGATTTGTTTGGAAATATACCTTCCATTAAAAAATAATATTGCAAATGCTCACTTTTTATAATCTTTTGGACATAGCTTACATGGAATTGCAAGTCCTAGATATCAAATACTTCACCTTTGACAGAATGATATGAATAAATAAGCAGTTTTCTTTGCATTCCCTAAGAATAACTGTATTTCCTCATCCTGACTGCTGGAGATTCTAAGCTCTCCTGCCTCTCCAGAGACAGGCAATGCTGCAGGGGTACATTCCCACCCATATAACCGAAGTGCAAAGCACCCTTCAAGCACTGTTCAGGGAAATTGCATATAGCATTTTGACAAGGCATGTTCTTTACACTACAGATGAACTAACTCAACTTTACATCAGCAGTTTGTTCACGATCTTTGCAATATTTATTTTATTTTTTGGATGGAAGGAGTCATGATTTGGTCAAATTTGAAAGTTCAGATGATTTTTAGTTTTCTACATTATAAACAAACCTTCCAAGCTTTCTCACCTTTGGCTGTCTTTAGCTGAATTTTTGTAAATATACTTCAGCTGGTCTCTGAGAGGTACTCCGCACTGCAGAGGAATGAGTCACTTTGTTGCTTTCACTTTTACACTGGGGATACTGCTCCTGCCAGGATCTTGCCATTTACTTGGAAAACTAGTCAGCACTCCTTTCATATTCCAGATTGTCATCCTTCCCTTTCCCCCTTCCTACACCCTCCAGGAGCAGCAGGACAGCATCTTTCTATTGTCCTATGAAGACAGACCTCGGGTAAGTGATTTTGTCTGATCCCTGGATAAGGAAGGTAAACAAAACTCCAGCAAAACAAAACCTATTCCCATTCACACCTCAAAAGACGAATATAGTCCTTTCGTGCCAGCTGTACCACCACACTACTGCATTCTATCTTGCCATGATTTCTTCGGTGGAAAGCTGCCTATGCAATCCGTGAGCACTGTTGGAACAGCCCAATTTTACAAGCATAAAGTATTATGATTGCATTGATTTCCATCATAAATCATATTTTCCATCCTCTGTCTCTCTTTCCTTGCACTGACTGAATTAAGCCTTTGTGTTTTCTTTAGCTGCTGCCAGAGTTGAGGCTTGAGATGATATTAGGGTAATGATGATAAATTTTACCCTCAAGCCAAACCATTTCCACATTACAGATAATGTTTTTTTCCAAATAAGTTCTGTTATTGGAATCCAGGACCCACCACATCTGCAGGCTCAGAGACTGCCTCAACACAGTCTCTTTGCTGTAATGGGTTTATAGATTTGAAAATTTGCTCTAAACAAATAAAAGAGAGAAGAGAGGAAAGAATGAATGAAGGAATGGAGAGGGAGAATCAAGCAGAAGGAGGAGAAAAAGGAAAGAAGGAAAAGAGGGAAAAAAGCAGAAAGGAAGAAGACAAAAAAAAATAAGGGAAAGAAGAAATAAAACAGTGAGGGGAAAAGCAAATAGGGATAAAAATTAAATGATACACACAGCAAAGTACTAGGAAGACCACTGCTAGCTGTGTGTGTGTCTCTGGGAAGGAGCAAAGCTGGTCCTGCAGACAAGAAGGAACACCACACAAGCATGCAGATCCACAGCTATGTGCTTCAGATTTCAGCCCTGCCTTCTTGAAAGACCATTTCCTGGCATATAATTTCAGAAGGGCCTTGGAGAGACTAATGTAACAATCCTGCAAAATCTCAGCTCTCTCCACAATGCACTAGGATGAAGCTGAGCTCAGACTGATGCAGTTTTAGTATCTGTAATATGGCCTCTGTCTCAGGTGGTGTCTTGCTGGTCTAAGCTTATTCTCATTTTTTCTGAAGCTATTGCAAAGCAGGTCATCTTCCAGCTTTCGTCTGAGGGGAATTCAGCTTGTGTAATCAGGCCTGAAGGATAGTGTCCCACGCTCAGCAGAGTATAGATTCTGGGCATGATGACCTCCAGTACAGCAGCTAAGGGAGGCCAAACCCATCACTTACTTGTTCTTCGGCCACTATAAAAGGAGGCAGTTACCATGTCACTGTGGCATCTTATGGGATAACTCTGTAACCCTGCACCCCTCACTGATGCTCCATCTCTGACTTGGAGCATGGCTCAATAAATCCTGTCCTCCGTCTGTGGCATGTAAGCACCTGGGTCCCTCTCTGCTCTGCTCCTCATATTCACTAGACCATAGCTGCTTTAGTGGTTTTTTTTTTTGCTTGTTACTCTACTGAATGAGTGAATTTCCCCATGGGGGAGCACAGGCAGGGGTGTGTGCTTCAGCAGCAAACAGCCCTTGGAAATCAGGCTGGATGAGTGCAACAGAGGAGTTCTGAGGAGATCTAGTTGGGGAAATCACCTACACACACAGACACTCCTGTGGAAAAAAAAAGCACACCTCGATTCCTCCTCTATTTTTCTCATGGTTTGCCCTGCCAGGTGAGACTTTCTGAGGAAGCTGCTGAGCACCTGCCGCCATACATATATGCAGAGGAAGAACAGTTTCATACCCTTGGTTCATCTTGAGCAGTAAAATTGCATCTCATTAGCTTGCACTGTGACAGTGGGATTAATCTGAATGAAAGCAACATAGATGTTTCCATCAGACAGAGCCACTCCAGACTCTCTTTAGATCAGTAATGGTAAACAGGCACTCCTAGCTTGTGATTTATCTCATCTGATGGTGGACAGCTAAGTCAGTCAGATGAACCCTCAACTAGATCTAAAGGGAGTCTGGGGTGACTCGCTTAGATAAAGCAGCCTGCATCTGAGGTCAGGTGAGCACCTTACTTCTTACTGGTCCAGCTGCTTACAAAGAGACAAGAGTCTCGTGCTGTATTTGTGCGGCTTACATAAGCATCCTCAGTATGATGTGAGCTGGCAAATAATACTATTGCATAATGAAATAGGTATACCACACAGAAGAAGCAAAGAGGTGTCTGTCATAGGAAAATTAGTTTAATCACAGTACTGGAATATGAAATGAAGGTGGAGAAAAAGTGAATCCCACCTGGCTTGCTAAAGATATTCCTTGCTGTGCTCTAAAAGGAGCCACAATCTCACAGACAAAGGCTGACTTAGCATGACAAGCCACTGGGCTAAATTCTCCTGAAACGGACAGAGCAGAGCCTATAGTCTTAAGCTCCAGAAAGATGTGGAGTCACATCTCCCTGCAGACTTTACCTCTCAGTCCTGGGCAAGTTGATAGGTCTTCAAATTTTATCCCAGTAGCTCTTTGCTCTGAACCCACACAAGCATTTCAAAACTATCTAATGAGCTAAGGGGAAATGTTAGACTCACAAGATTTTTGTCTGTGCATTCTGGGTCTGCACAGAGATTTGAGTAGTCTGGACTTTACTCTCAGTAGAACAGAAACAAAGCTGGTGATGCTGGCTCAAAGACAAAGCCTCTCCCAGGCTATCGTCAGATACCAGACGCCACAGCTCCAGCAGTAGACTAAATGGATCTGGGCATGGGTTTAGGGACTGCACTGAGAGCATCCAACCGGTTTTATTGTTAGCATGATTCTTGGCATGATTTTAGTGAATGCCAACTAGTGCTCTCCCACACAATGCTTTGATATGGGGGATAGCTCAAACTGGGAATGTTTCCAGATGAAGTCTGGATGAGGCCACTCTGTTTTGGGGGGTGGAGAGTTTAGCCACATAGATGAGGTTTGTTGTGTGCCACTTGCTCTTGTACCTAGAGAGGAGATCCTGGCCTGTTTGATTTACCTGTGTAGCTGTTGCTTTACTAATCCTGTACGGTTAAGCCAGCTACCTCCCGCAAACTTTTTTCTTCATGCCCCAGGTTCCAGAAGAGCAGAGGAATATCTGATATTCTGATTCACATTTCCTCTTCCTCTGAAGCTCAGAGTTATTGTTCTTCTCATCCCTAAGCCAGAAGCTCTCACTACAACAAGCCTGAGCAATGCTGAAATACAACTTGATGCAGATGGTAGGGGCCAGCTCTGATTCTGGCCAACATATTACAGCAGGGAGAAGAGGGAAAAAGGAATGGACATACAGATAGGTAGGCAGGTGGCAGGCAGTTTATTTCATTGGCAGTGCTGGAGTGCCTACTTCACGGGATGCTAAACACAGTGAGTGGGGAGGAGAACAAATTTAAGGAAGAAGGAGGGGGTGAAGCAGTCAGTGCTCTTCAGGGTATGAAGGGAACATCCTGCCCTTCCAGACAGTCTCAAAAAAAGGAAAACACCCTCAGGATTCTGCCTTTGCAGGGTCCATGTCTTTATTATTCATATCAGCCCCTAAAGAGGTGCTCTCTCAGAGGACATGACTCAACTGGGAAAGCAAGCAGCCCTACAATCTCCCTGCTGCAAGTCCGAGTTTGGCACAGACAGTGCATCCTGGGCTAAGGGTGCCAGGTGCTATGTCCTTAAAATTGGGCTAAACTATTTTACTTGCTCACCTGGATGAATCAAATTGGGATCAGTCCAACTGAATCAGACTGTTTGGCAATCCTACTTGCACCCTACAATAAAAATCTACCTGATATCCTGCTGCTGCAGCCAGGACTGTCAGAAATTTGTGCTGTTCTCCATCATTCCTAAAGGCTAACGGCTTCCTGGTAGTTCTGACTGACCAAATTACACCTCCACTTTTAATCTACATTCCTAGAACCAAGTACAAAACTCCCTGAGAATTCAACAGAATGCCAACACATAGGGCAGTTTAAAAAATCCCACAGTTCAAAAAAATTGGACAAAGGCTTTATGTGTGTCCTTTCAGCTGTGGAGTGCCTCCTTTTTCACCATGCTCATTGCAGGAAAGGAGGAACCACAACTGAAATGTGGAATTTAAGTGCAGTAATGCACAGATTATGATGCAGGACTCCTTTCAAGGATTAGATTGACCACACAGGAGTTCAACAAGGCCAAAAATGCAGCTGGGGAACTGTATGACAACTGGTACTGTAGTTGTGCAAACTAAAGCAGCCATAAAGGCAATCAACAATTAGTCTTCATGGGACAAAACCTGAAGGTACCAGGAATGACCACCCTAAGGCAGTCAAGAAGAGCATGGGTCCAAGTGTTCAGAAGCTTCATGTCCTGAGCAGGGCTTCTGCACATTTCTGCTTCCCCTGCCTCCACAAACTGACCAAAAATAAAGGCACAATTTTTGCATTGCCTGATAATTCTGCAGTGGCAAAGGCAGGAGTTTGATAACCATTCCTAGGACCACATGGACAAGGTACCTAAGAGGACAAAGTCACTTTCACATTTACTAACAACCCGTATTGCTGCTGGCACGCACACCACAGGGAGAAGGATTAGATAAAGCACAGAGAACAACCCCATCTTCCACCTTGTAAAGGAGCATTTATTAATGCAGTGCAAGGGAGCATGTATCGTTACTATGGCTGTACCAGACAGCTCCAGTCTGCTGGGCTGTGATGCTGGGCCTGGCTTTGAATGAAAAGAAATGCTAAGCTAGATTCTGACTATTTCATGGATGGTGTTTTATTTTATTCCATTTTAACAGTGTTTTGGTTTATCTTGCGTTTAATTTGAAGGATTGAGCAGTTTCCCAATAAATCCCATAGTAAGATCTACATGAGAAATACACTTTAAAAAACCCCAACCCAACAACAACAAGAACAACAAAAACAACAGCAAAACCCTTTCTTCTGCTGCTGCTGATAACAAGGCCTATTACTTCCCAGCCTGTGTTTGGTTTCAACACCGTATAATCTCTCAGCTGCAAACAAGAGACCAAGACAGCTCTGACGAAAGCTACCCTGTAAATGATTTTGTCCTTGATGTTTGTTCTCACTGGAGAGGTGCCAAACTCTCTGCCATGTGTTTAGGTACAGGTGGTAAATAGGCTTTTTGGCTGGTTCATAGGTAATTGACAGGTAGTTTGCTATGGAAAACCACGCTTGCACCCAATGAGAAAATAGAACTGTTCCAAAAAAACCCACTGTGTCCTGAGGTTAATGCTTCAGTAGGAGGCTCATCACATTTTTTTTTTCCCATTTAAACACAGTGGATGACGTCCCCAGCCCCGTGGTCTTTTTTACAATGAAATACCTAACCTGGGCAATAAAGCATTGTGTGAGGTGATATCACATTGCCAGACAGCACACAGGGAACCTGTCCTTTGCCATTGCCTATCCCAAGATGCTTCCTAACAATTCTCTCTTGACCTCCCCAGAAGCTGACAGAGGCTGACAGCAGCCTGGAGCTCCTTAGCTGTCCAAAATGAGTGTGAGTGTCTGTTTAAACCAATGGGTATAGGCTGGCCATGATTAAATTTAGGCTAGAAATGAAGAGGAAATGGAGATGTGGGAAAGCTTTCCAAAACAGAACAAAGAATGGGAGTGATCTGAGCAAACGCAGATGCCTATAACTGAGCCAGGCCCCTTCTACTCAATGGAGAGAATTAAGCATCGCTTATGAATCATCTCACCCTAACAAGGCATCCAAAATAGTCAAGATGAATCACAGCCCAGAAACACCTGTTTTTCTCCCCTCACTGTAACAGCCCAAGGTAAGTATTTGAGACAGAGACATTTACACTGTAGGTGGTTAAAGTTAGGTGAGATTAAATAAAAAAAAAAAAAAATATATATATATATAATCAACAACAAAACCCTACCTGTTTTAGGTGCAACAGGACACTTATGTGAAGATTATCTGACACAAATGGATATGACTGAATAAAGTGATGCAAGGAGTCCACTGCAGGTCACATGAGACAATTCTTGCGACAAACACTTAATAAAAAACTACCTTGACAGAAACTGCTTACAACTATTGTCACAAAAATCCAGATACTTGCCTTTAAAACTAATGCAGCTCTTATTGGTTAATGTTGGGAGAGTGAAGAACTGTATCTTTCCTGTTAATTTGAATTTAAGGTCTGAAGACTACAGGGTTTCACTTCTCTCTTTAATTAATCTATTTTTATCTAATATTCCTGTAATTAACAGAGATTTATCAAGGGGTTGGTTTAAATAAGGAAGAAGCAGAGACTTACTCAGGACTGAGGTTTCACTTGATACTCTTTTCCTCAAATTTGTCTCAAAGCCCACCTTTTATGACTCCTTTCCCATTGAATAAAGCCAACTTTCAGCGTGGTTATTTCTGGTGCCATTGCTGCCTCCAATCTCATAAAAAAACCCCACTGCTTATGTGAGGTTTCACTTGCCAAAACTAATGAGAAGCAGTGGTAGGCACCAGAGAGGAAAGATGAAGAAGCTTTTGTGTTCTGGGTACTTCTCTTTAACAAAAGCACAGCAACCGTTTTTAGAAAAAAACATGTGTGACTTTGGCATAGGTTGGATCAACGGTGCAGATGATGGTGGATCCCAGCAGTGTATCCCAGCACAAGCACAAGTTAACCAAGCCATAAATAAAGCCAGCACACATCATCCCAAAGGTATTGGTACCTTCTGCAACCCAGGATGAAGTCCTGCCTTCCTGCTATGACCAAAAGTAGCAGCATTAAGTCACACTTCTGACATTAGTGGGATTTTTTTAGGGTAAAGAAGCATCTCAAATCTGACAAGCATATTCTCCTTTTGGTGTCTTTGTGTTGAATCTGACAACAACAGGCTCTAGTTCTTGCTTTTACTTTGGATGGAAGTGGTGCATTTTTGAAATAGCATGAAAAATGTAATCCTAAGGTGCCTTTACCCTGATTCACAAAACACACTGCAATCATGTGTAGAGGACCACTGGAACAAAGCCCCCTGGGACACGAGGTTTGAACCTATAGCTGAGTGCTTTTGTTCATAGTTTGGCCTCATCACTCAGGGGAACAGATCCTGAAGCCAGGGCCTGGAGTGGTATGATTTCTTGCCATGTTCGTTCCATTACCTATATTTTTTTCCCTCACTTTTGTGCGTATCTAGTCTTAACAAAGAAATCTGTGTGCACTGTCTGGCTTGCCTAGCATTTCAAATCTCCTGCAGGCTCCCCCTCAGCTCTTTGATCCTTCACAACAGTGGCCAGCACACTCTGAGCGCAGCTCCTCTCCAACTGCCGCCTGTTTTGAAACCACCACAACAGCACTGGTCCTGCCACGAGATAAAATCAAACACCACCACTTCCATTTCTTCTTTGGAAATGGGAACTCTCTGCACTCCCATCTCACTAAAGAGCTGAATTATCTAAGCTTGATCTTCTGCTAAATAATAAGAATATATTTTTTAACATACCACCTGGTACTCCAAGCGATGTGAAAACTGATTTGGAGAAGTCTGCTGAGGTCAGCTGGATGCAGGTTGTTTCAGAGCATTACTTGAGTCCGTTCACAATTTAAATTACTGTTTGGGGAGAAAACCACCACCCACAGCCACCCTTGCCCCTGGCACACAGGTGGATGCTCATAACTCACTTCTTTTCCTTTTTCCATTCCCTCTTTCCCTCTCTATCTCCATCTTTACAGGCTAGTCGCCCCATTTGGGAATTAACGAAACAACTGACTTCATGAGTCAAAGAACCACAAGATGGCATTATAGAGCAATTAAACGGAAAATCTGTGCTGGAATCTGTTTTTTCCCCTCACCGGTGGAGGAGGAATTACTAGCAGGCGAACGGTGCTCGCTGTCAGAGGGGACAGGTGTTTCAGAGCAGCTTCCAACACATCCCCTGTCCCTTCTGTTGACGGTCTCACCTGGTTAACTCTTATTAACATTTCCAAGATTTCAGATGAAAGCCCTTCAGGAAGCAGAGGAGACCACATGTCTCTTCATCCAGCCTTTGTTAGTGTTATTTTCCTCTTAATGCCCTGCTTTTTTTTTTTTTTTCTCTTTTCTCCCCTTATTCATAGGTGCTCATGTTGGGTTTGGGGAGGTGTGTGGCACGTTAATCTGTCTGCTGTCCCTTGAGGCTGTGCATATGATATAAACTTTTTGATCACAGTGTCTGCTGCAGGGATAAGTATGTGCAAGCATGTTATGGGTTAGCGTGGGGCCCAATGGACCACAGGAAAAGGCAAGCAAGGTAGCGTGCAGGATGTGCAAAGATGTGCACGCTGTGTCAGGAGTATGCACACATGCAGGTTACACAAACCTCTGGAGGTTACATGGCTGAAAGACACATGTGCATGGTGTAGCAGCACGTCTGTCCTGTGGCTGCCTGGCTGCGAAACAGCAAACACTTTCCACGAAAAGTTGTCTTAAAAAATGGCTGTAGGTGGGGCATGTGTTATTTTTGTGGTGCTATGGTGAGCTACGCAGCTACCAAAGCATGTTGCGAGTGCACAGGCATCTCTTGCAGCTTGTGGGCTCCGTGGCATGAAGCAGGAGTGTGTGTTGTGGTGGGGCATGAATTATTCTGGCAAGCGGTGCCTGCCTGGCCATTCTGGACACAGCCGTGCTGCCTCAGCTCTGCGGCACAGCCGACAACCTGCGTGCATCCGCATGCCCGTGTTTTGTGTTTCTGTGGGGCATGTGGTTTACACGCGTGTGAGCATTGTGGGGGGCACGTACAGCTAGTTTTGGACAGTCACGACCCACTGCAGCAGCGAGAGTGGGGAGGGGGAGCCGACCACATTCAGTCTCAATTCTGCAGCACTCGTCAGCACTGAGGGGGAAAAATAAGGGTAAAAAAAAAATCCAACCCCGTTGCTGACTTTCCCTGCAGCTCAGCAGAGAATGCAGCATTCACAGAAACAGCTGAGCTGCTCACCAATACCTGACACAGGGTAGGCTTATTTTTGTAAATAATATAAAATCCCCTTTATTTCACATCGCGCATTGTTACGGGGCAGGCCAAGGAATGCATTAGGGCTGATTCCTCAGAGCATCCTGCAAATGAGACAGAGCTCAGGCTGAACACGCTTCAGAAATCAGCAATTCGAAATAAAAGCTGGGATCACCAGACCTCTCCAGCATCTCTTTTCTCTTTCTTACGGCCAGTGAGAGCAGGTACTTTTCTTGAAGGTTGCTAGTGAACAAAGACGCAAAGGTACAAATGTTGCTGTCTTATATGCGGTGCTGTTTGAAGGAGTGTGTGAAGAAACTATTTCCCCTTTTATTAGAAGTCACCTTAGTATTGTTATTTTTATTACTCCTACCACTATGTTTATAATTGTTACTGTTACTAAATTATTTCTTAGTCCAATTGGATAGGGGAATGTTTGATTTTTTTCTTTTCCTTTTCTTTTCTTTTTTTTTTTTTTTTCCTCCAGCTAATAAATTGCCGCATTGGGGCTCCAAGGAATTGATGTGAGATTATTCCCACTTGGATTACTTTCTCGGTGCTTTGTCCAGCTTCATTTTAATATTAGTCATCATTGTTTCATATTTGCATTGTGCTCCAGTCAGGGATCATTTCAGCTCTGCTTTTTCTTACACATAAAGCTCCCAAAAGCTTAAAGTCAGAAAAGAGCACAGGGATGAGGCTGTCTGTGTACTGGGGTGCTATTTTTCACAGCAGCCTGTGCCACAATGTTGTTCCTCTGCGTGCCTGAACCCCTGATTCAGAGTGCAGCTGTGCACTGGGGCTCAGCCTGCTTCACAACTCCCCACTGCCACCCGGCAAGGATGGTCCTTGTCCCCTGCCAATCTCTCCATCTCCATGCGGTCCTGCCACCCTACCCTAAATCAGTTTTGCTGCTTCTGAGACACAGAGATGGTTCAACACAAGCTAAGTGGGACCAGCTCCCAGGAAACTGGTTTCTGAAATGGGTCGTGAGAACAGGTGGCTGAGGTTGGGGAGAGGGAGCATGTCAGTGTCCCTTGTCAAGGAAAAGACACTGAGATCTCACGTCACATGCACGACGGCACTAGAGAGTCAGCGCAGGATGGGCAAGAGAAGATTAATACTCAAACACAGGGAAAACATACCAGAAGACCAAGCTATATTGCAAAAAGCCGTAGGGAACTGGAAATGGGGTGATTTGTTTAGTCCGTAAAGCCCGTACTCCAAATGCAGGAGGGTGCAGGTCTGTATGTGGGATCACAGGCCCTGTGCTGCTACTACTATTGCTACAGTACTGCTGCTGCTGCGGCAAAAAATAGAAGTGAAGTAGAGAAAGAGAGCAAAAGGGAGATGTCTGGGGAGCTGAGATCCCAGTAAAATGATTCCTCGGCATAACTAAAAGAGGAAGGCATCTCTAACACTAAGAGCCCAATATCACGGTTATTCATGTGATACGAAGAGACAGCTCTGCACAACGCCTTAGAGAAGAAATCCCCTCCCAGGAACACTCTGAGGTCCTGATTTAGCACAGACTTAAAAATGCATTTGAGTCTTACTATCTCGAGTGACGCTTGCTTCTGTGTGTACACCACGGCTTTCAAAAACCGCACTGAGGCACATAACAGCTTACACCCGAAGAGAAAGCAGACATAGGCACAACACAATCACGGGCTGCAGATTCAGGCTGCCTGAGAGCTTTCTCTGTGGCGGCTATCCCTTTGCTATGCAAAGGTGGGGAGACCTTTTGGGTAGGGTATCTTCTGCTTCGGGCTGGGACAGCTTAGACATGACGAGGATGAGATGATCGCCCTTGTATGGAGGATTTCTGCTGATCCCTCAAAGGGATTCAAACTTTACTCTCGGGGAAAGTTCTTTGCCATCAGACTAGAAGCTACACTTACAAGGGAGAGGAGAGAGTTGCACCTTCTACCCCCTAACATGGTGAAATTGGGGAGAAAAGACTGAAAGAATATACCGAGCAGAAGAAAGGGGAGCATCAGGGGTGTATCTCCACAGCTGAGAGATTACAGAGTGGAAAGTTAATGCATTTGCCTTTTATCCAATGCTGATTTAATGTAAAATACATTAAGAGATTTTTTAAAAAAAAAAAAAAATAGTAAAAGAGAGGCTGGGCTACTCTTCAAGAACATATAGTATGTATATGATTACAATCATAAGAAAGAAATGTTTTATGCAATTATTATGGAAGGGAGTATGATTAGACAGGCAGAGAAAGATAGAAAGAAGCAGACAGGCAAAAATATAAAAGAAAAAGCTGGAGAGCTAGTTAGCTGTTAGGAAAGTTGAGTATTATGAGAAATTGTTGTGTAAAGCAGTAGTTACGTAGAACAACAGATTAGGGAGAAAGAAGCCTTAGCTTGTCAGGATGCAGCGAAGCATCCAAAGGATGGTTGAGTGGGTTAATAATGCCGCAGCGACATAATCAAATTAGTAATGCTATCTTGGTGATGTGGTCTACTCTATCAAGGCATTTACCTGGTTACACTGTTCAAAACAATATCGCTTGAGAGTCAGAGCTGTCCAGATGTCCTCCCTATCCCGTGCCCTGTGCAGGCACACACCATCCCGTCTTACGTAAACTGTCGCTGCGGGAAGAGAGGAGTTAATGGGGCAGAAATCACTGCCTGGCTTTCTCCTCCCTGCCTCCCAACCCCGTGCTCCAGCCCCCAATGGCCTCGATGGGCCAGAGCTTTGGGCAGAGCAGCCCCGATGGCACAGCAGCGTGAGGCCCTCCCCAAGAGAGCTCTGCGAAGCAGTGCTGGCTGCGGGGAAGTGGCGTCAGCCCCCAGGCGTGGGTAAAGCCAAGGTGAGAGGAATGGGTGTCCCTAAAGTCCTTCCTGGAGGGAAAAGATCTACCTGGGGAAGGATTAGAAGTTTTATTAGGTTTCTCTTCCCCCCTGATTTGTACCAAGCAGCACAGCCTCCCTAGGGATGCAAACCCCTTCTCCTTTCACCCTCATCCTCTCTGATCTTCTAGCTACTGCTGTAGGCCTTCCAGCCTGAAAGCAGGGTAGGCTGATGGAAAGACATGAGTTAGGACAAATCTAGCTAGCCAGGGGAATAAGGTAGGAACGATTGGATAAGGACTGGTCTTTAATAGGGCATCACACTCAGACCACCTGAAAGGTGAAGCAGAATAAAATGGGTAGGGATAGATTGGAGGCATACAGGTAGAGGGATGGACTCATTTCGTAGGACTGGGCATGTTCAAGTTGGAAATTTGTATAGGGAAGGGAGAAGGAAAGAGAGCTCTCACAAGGAGAGTGATATGTGAGAGGGGTATAGGAATATTTTTAGAATTTCAAAGAATTTATTCATACTGCTGCTTTGTATGAAGAAATTCCCACATCTGACTTTATCAGATTGAGATTAAAATGTGTTTGCATTTATATATTTATCTTTCATA
The DNA here is from genome assembly GCA_009806455.1 of Tetrax tetrax. Taxonomy (NCBI): domain Eukaryota; kingdom Metazoa; phylum Chordata; class Aves; order Otidiformes; family Otididae; genus Tetrax; species Tetrax tetrax. Next base: position 624,036 of record WHYT01016698.1, read on the forward strand.
GCTATTCTTCATTTAAATACATATATAGAGAGAGTATATATGTGTATGTGTATGTACAAAGGAAAAAGAAAATTGATAGGTGTAAGTGTATTTTCTTCACATTCCCACAGCCTAGAGAGGACCACAAAGGCCACTGATGTCTGTGTGAGAAAAGCCTGTCCCCAGCCCCCTCTTCTTTTCTAGGACAGCAGGAGGAAAAGCAAAGAAATGCAGTTCTTCCCGTTCCACCTCAGTGAGGAAGAAGCAACACAAAGAGTCCCCGTGTCTTTCGGAACGACTCTGAGATGGGCATGGGGCTCTCAGGGAAGGAAATAGAAAATAAAATCAAATGAGGCTTAATCCGAAAAGCAAACGTTTGCAGGGACAAAGCCACCGCAGGGATTGTCATTTCACAAATTGTATTAATCTGGGCAAATAGTGCTTCAGAAACAGTAACCGTGGTGTTTATGCTCAGTTTCCCCTCCTGACCTTATCTTGCATCCCTTGCTCTCCTCAATACGGGCCAAACCCTTATCAGTTTGCACCAAAGGTCCCTTCCTCAGCACAGCAATCATGCAAACTTGGAATCTGTGCATGAATCCGATAAGGAAAAGAGGTGACTGAAATGTGACTTTGTTCCTTTAGTTTAACAAGCAGCAGGAGAGATTAGCGGCGCAAGATGACAAACCAACAGAGCACCCACATCCCCAGGGAGCAGTTCCTGCACTTTCCAGGGGCTGTGTGTTTGTGAGTAGGATTGCCTTATCACGCTCTGCATCTTAGGTCTAAATAAATGTGCAAGGCTGAGCAGGTAGAGAGAGGGCTGGAAAACTAAACCATGCATAAGTGAAGCAGGGTAAGCAGGAAAGAGGAAGGAAATAACTATAATCAGGCTTTCAACACTTCCTACGCTCCTTTTTGGTCCAGACAACACACTGGCCACCTGTTTGCCTTGGGAGATGCTTTGCTATAGTCTCCTTCGTTTCAGAAAGGAGATGAAAGGACAGGGTTTTTTCTGCAAGATGATGGAATCTCTCTCCATTTGCCTATGTTAGTATTTGTTCTGATCACTTAGCATCTGGCTACCTACAAAACCAATAGTATTCATCATGGTGAAAACGAGAGGGTAATGGAATTTCAGTTCTATGGGTGGAGCCAAAACAGAAACAATAAAAGAAAAGCAACCCTTCTTTCCTAATAAACACTGACTCTGACTGATGCTAGGAAAGAGCTGTTTGGCTTGTTATGCTCTAGAATCTACCAGACCTGCTCATGAGCTGCGGAGGTGGAGGCAATTTTTTTTTTTTTTTTTTTTTTTGCTTAATTTCAAAGCCATAAAACATCATGGGTTTGAATATTTCAGTTCAATCTCTAAAGCTATTGAGTTCATATTCTGATTAAGAGAGGCAGTGAACAAAGGAGCAGAGCGTGTGGGGGAAGGAGGTAAAAAACTAAAAACTAGCACCGTGAAAAATGAGGCAGAGTGAAAAATATATTGAAACTGTGAAAAGAAAAAGTGTTAGAAATGTGGAAAGAGAAAAAAAGTTATAAGTTATAGAAGAAAAAAAGCTACCTACTATATCTACCTAACAATTCCCCCTAATCTTATCTGTCATGCTAATTACCAGATTTAGGTGTTTGTACTTTATGCAAAGATGAGGGTGTGCGTGAGCGCCCGTGCCTGCCTTCTGACAATTCACACATACAACCCGCCGATTTCCCCCTTTAGCTAGAGGAAAGGCTTTTTTTTTTTTTTTTTTCAATTGAATCACCGCTAGAATGAGCTGAATTACAGGAAAGACGAGGTTAGGCAGCTCATGTAGCTTTTGAGAAATCCAATAAAAATATCCAAAGGATTCCCCAAACCCCAGAACTCCAGGAAATGTGCTAGTTCCTGTGTATTACATTGTTTCCTTCCTAACATATTAATGTCCAATACACAGCAATATGCCATGGCATGCTCTGCTTTACCTTTTCTTGCTACGGCTTTAATTCAGCCTGCAGTTCTGTACAGTCTTCAGCACCCCTGTAAAGCTGCAGGGATTTTTGCACCCTAATTTTATCCAGGCTGCACCTCAAAAATCACTAGCTTCGGCTAAACTGTGCTTAGGCTGTAAATGGTGCTTACGCAGGGGAAGGTGTGCAGAGGGCAGCTGATGTTGACTTAAGGATGTGGTGAGATACGCAATAGCTCAAGTGACAACTACTCATTAGCGGCTAATCCAATCACTCCTGCTAATCCAATCAGCCTGAGTAGCTGAAGTTGTTGCTTTGCAAGGGTGGTCATTCTGCTCTCTCAAATATCCCAGGAAGTTAAGCCGGGACTAAGGGCAAGCTGAGCTGGCCTCTTGCACCCAGCAAGTTGAGCCTCAGTGCAGGGGCATGGCCTGCAAACTGGCTTTGGTTCCACGTGGCAAAAAAAGCAAGAAGCCAAGTCAGGGCACCCCTTGCAGTCTCCTGGCACTATCACAAACGAGCTTCTCAGCATCTCGCTCCGAGTGCCGGGGACTGGAGTCTGGCTGGAGTGGGGGGGCGGGGGGGAGAGAGAAGAAAAGGGTTAAGCCAACCGTTATCCCCTCCCCAGAGCGAACTGCAATCCAGCACTTAAATTTTTCAGCTGCCGCGTCGATATCATTCCACCGCGCCTTCATTACCTCTTGATCTCTAAATAAGGGCCAGTTGGGCTCAGAAAACATTATGTGGTGCTGTTATGACTGATATAAACCACCAACGTGGCATTTTGCGGATGAGAAGAACGAGCAAAAATCCTGCAAAATCCTCTGCAGTTGGGTTTAAACCAGGGCTGTAACTTCTCACACATGTCCCGCTCCCAGCCTACAGGAAGGGGCTGATTAATCCTGCATGTGTTAGGCTGGAATATTGCATTACTGGAAGCAAAGAAACTCCTTAATCATATTGCTGGTTACTCCAGAGGTCTGTTTTCTCTCAAGTGCATCACATTAAGAGCCATCCCTGGGCTACAGCACCGTCCCAGGCAATTTTTCGGGTTGCAGCGCTACACGCAGGCTTCTTTTGTTCTGGTTTTGATTTAGTGGCTGACTGGCGGGGCTGTGGTTAACCTTCAGAAAGACAAGAGCACCCAAGGAAGCTTTTGAGGGGAGAGGAAGATGGGATTTTATCACCTCCCATCTCCAAGAGAAATACTGATTTGCAAAGAAGAGCCTTGCTCCTAATCTTCCTTTGCTGCTTGGTCCGAAAGTAGGGGAGTGGAAGAGCTAATGTCACATGCAGGATGGAAGCAGTGCTCTCTTTCTCCTCCTCTACCCTCCTCTTCCACCCTGATCTGAAGATAGATAGGCATTTCACAGGGATGACTGCTGTCTGCATCTTTTTGAGGGCATAGTTCAACCCTGAGTAGGTGTGTGCTAGTTGACAGGGTATCCCCCCAGCCTCATTCCCGTCGCAGTGTAGCAAGACTGGTCATTAACAAGAGACTCTCTCTCAGATCATACTCACGTGGGAGATCTGGAGCTTTGGGAGTCTGTAATTCCTCCCTAGGGCCGTGATGAGAATGGATGGGGAAAGAAAAAAACAGTCTTGTTGACACAGTCCCTTCTTAGGAAACCCAAGGGAGCACGTGAGAAATGCGAATGTCTTCTGGGATGACACACCATGCACCTGATCTGCATTCCCTCTCCCAAAACACCGCAGGAGACACTTCCCTGTGCCAAGGAATAAAGGATTTCCTTCTGATAGCAATGGAAAGTTCTTCTGCAGTTTAGCCCATAGCTGAGGTTCAAATTTGCACTCATGACTAATGAAAAACCCTACACTTGAAAAATCCCGCCCTTCCCCAGCTAGGACATTTTCAGAGATCCAACAGCTGAATAAAAAAACTACAACCAGCATGGGAAGTCTTGGCAGCAGCTTCAACCATCACAAATACATAGAGAAGACCTGTGACAATAAATGATGTCCCACAAAGCATGAAACTAAGCTGAAATGTGTTTGGGGATGGCTGATTATTGCACTCAACCCCAGGGAGGAGGAGGTGACAGAAGGAGAAGAGCCTCTGTTTGTACAAGCCACTTTGGACTTTCCCTTTGAACAGGGCACAGGGGCACTGAGTCTTACGGCCTTTTTAATAGGAGCATCTGCTCTTGTTCCCATCCCAGCTGGATGGCATCTATGCGTGTTTGCTGTTAGCGAGATGTGCCATGTGTCACAAGGAGGAGCGTATCGCAGGCAGGGAGTGCACAACGGCTTAGAGGCCTTTACACCATGGCAGCGGGTCCATTTGTTTGGCAGGGGCACTTGCTTGAGGGCAGCAGCTGCATTCTTCATCTACTGTGGAATTTCCAAATGGTAAAGCCCCCAAGGGTGGATGTCATCATCAGGGTAATGTGTGTGCAAGGGAGGGTGTAGAGGGAGGGGGCTACACGGACGACTTCCACTTTGTCTTATTTTATTTTATTTTATTTTATTTTATTTTATTTCTTCCACTGACATCTGGAAATGAGGGTCATCTCGCTCCTACAGACCTTCTGAACTCCGTCCGTTTGTGGGACCGTCTTGTACTCACCCTCGGTAATGACCTGCCCTGAAGGAGATGGATGGCAATGGAAAGGGGATGTAGGAAATGTCACAAGGATGCCCACATGGTCAAGAGCAAATTTGCCAAAATGAGATTTCTGTTTAGTTCAGGGGCTTGTATGAAGCTCTTAACACTTTGGTAGGTGTTCACAGGGACTGAAATGCCAAAGCAACCCTATTTATTTGCCCTATGCTCTCCCTGTTCCATCTATGCCCTTTTCCTGCAGAAACATCCGCCAGCAATTTTTAAAATGCTCGTACTTATACGGTAAGTGGGGGCAGATGGGGAAGTTCATCCCAACCTACCCCTTGTAAAGGACTTCAGGGGCCACATGGAGACCTTGCAGCAGCCTCTGTCCTTTGCCCATCAGCAGCAAATTTAACTGCCCCATCTGCCACCTCGGCCCTCCAACAGAGCATAAAAGAGGCCAACCCTTAGAGCTAAAGGACAGATTATACACAAACTACCATATGCAGTGGCTTTTGTGGGTTTTGTCCAAATCAGTTTTGCAAACAAGAGCAGTCCTAGCATGATCAGTTCCCAAATTTTAAGTAAGAGCTGCAAAGAACAGGGAGGAGTTTCTGCTTGGTGAAGAAAGCTTTGACTGAGAAAGCTTAAGATGGGGTTTGTAAGAGGAGACTGCATTGATTTGAGCCCTAGTGTTAATAATAAATCCGAAGAGCTACAGCACTGGCTCCCCACCACCCACCTCAGTGCTCCCGGCTGAACCCAACAGATGCAAATACGAGTAAAACTCTGTGGGCTGGATGCACAACAAGGTACTGTTGTCCCATCTGTAGCAGTGTACATGCCAGTGGATATCAGCCTAACACAAGGCAAGGAGATACACAGGGAAGTGGTTGCTTTTCTCCTTCTTCCCCACTTTTATTCTGCTTTGAGCTGGGAAGGGAGCCTGAAAGTCAGTGCCATGGCTGTGGCACTCCCAATAGACTGGCTTTGATAGGGCAAACAGAGGAGGATGCTCAACATATGCTTTGTTTGTCCTGCGACACAGGGACACACATCATGGGACCGATGTAAATGCTACCTGCGATGCTGACACCCCAGTGTTCACCGTGCCTTAAGGCACTGGTTAATTGGACTCTTGCTGTGTAAACATCAGGAGTGTGTTTTCCCCAGAAGCCCCCACCACCCACACCAGGACCAACACCCCTGCAACGGCTGGTGGGAAATTCACTGGACGTGACCTGGTTAGCGTCTCTGAGGCCTAATTGGCATCCTCTGCAATCGGTCTGGCTTTGGCTGCCAGAAGAGAGTAAACCGTCTCCTCCTTTCACAGATGGGATGGGGGAAGGGGTGACCACTGCGTGTCTGTGTGTCGGTGTCAGGGGATGGCAACAAAGGACGTCAAGAACATGGTGCTGCCAAGGCGCTTGCACATTTGGCTTATAACCTGATGAGTGTGAGGCAGGTGGCAGAGTCTATGTCATGCCCTGTGGGGATTGGGGAGGGAAGGGAAAGAAAGGAAGGAAAAATAAGACTGGTGCAGATGGGAAGTGCCAGCTCTTCTCACTGGAACAGGGCCGTTCAGTTGGGAAACCCAGCCAGAGAAACTTCAAAGGACCAGGAGGGAAAGAGCAGAGCTGGTCAGTGTCAGCAAGCATCTCCTGCTCCTTTCCTATAGCCTGCTTTGTGGCTATTTTAAAGATCTCATTTCAGTAGGAAAATAACTTTAAAACCCCCACAATTTTTTTAAAAAATGGAAAATGAGGAAAATCTCAGATATTTCAAATAAGTAGGTGACATGGGTGTGTGTGAGAGCAAGAAACAGAGGATGAGAGAGATATTTAGAAAGAAAAAAAACAGACAAAAATCTTCTTGGAACAAAACACACACGAGGCAATGCCAAAAACTTGAGAAGGAGAGTGGTTACACACTAATTTAATTCTCTAATCCCCCTACTCCTGTCACTGTTTACTCACTGATAAATGTGCAGTAGCTTCAGCAAGACAGCCACATTTGCAGAAACTGACAGCCTGAGTCAGAGACTATTTACCTAAAGACCATGAATATTAAAACAGGTTTCCAAAAGGGCCCGTCTTGAAGGAGAAGATTAGCATGGGGCCTCTTGCTGACAGACTCTTCCCTCTCCACCCCTCCTTCCCCCACTCTGTGATGCATCTCTTGTGCAAACACTTGAGAAGTATCAACTAGCTGAAGAACTGAAATATTGGAGAGGTGCCCTGGAGCTGTGCATTCAGCTTTAGCCTGACAGCAAAAATACCCATCCATCCAAGACAGAAGTTGGGGTTAGTTTTTTGGGTGGGTTAGCGTTTGGGTTTGGTTTGGTTTTTTTTTTTTTTTAAATAATTAATTAAAAACTAAAATAAAATCCAAATATTTTTGTTATTGTTTTAACTCCTTCTGGAAGGTGAACTGCAAGCACAGTCCTTTAACAGAATTACAAAGGCAAAAAAAATTATATTCCAAAGTCACAATTCTTAAATGAGTTTGGCTCTTTCTCCTATGATGGAGCTCATGGAATTACCAGAAAGCTGGAAAAAGAATAAAGTAGAACTAGAATGGGCAGGGCTAAGGATAGCTGTAAAGCTCAGAGGGAAAGAAAAATTTCCATAGGATGGAAAAGATGAAGTAGTCTAGATATGACAGATGAAATGAGACAAGAGAGTGGAAATCAAATTTATGTACATAAAAAATGTGAATGAAAGGGATTTTTGAATGGACATTAAACAGTCATTTATTGTAGTAAGAAAAAAAAAAAAGTTGATCTACCTGGGAACAAGTTTGAATCAAAGCAAGAATTTTTGTTTCTCTGTTTATGCAATGCATATTTTACTGGAGGAACTCTTTGCCACAGACTCTTCTGGGGATTAAAATTATAAATAGATGCAAGAAAAACTTAAGAAATTTATGAAAACTGTGTAAAAATTGCTTTTAAAGGCAATGAAGCAGGAGCAAGGAATCATGGATTGCTAGAAGAAGCGAGGCCTGTCTTAGAGCCATTCGACAATGGAGTTAGAAGCATAATTTGTTTACATGGACCTTTGTTTCCCTTTCTTTGCTGGGTATGAGAAGCACTCCCTCTCCAGAGAAGAAGTTTGTGCACACACAGAAACCCGGGCATGCACAATACACAGCGTGAGCATTGAGCATAACACCCATCGTACAGCCTGGGACACTTGCACACAGTTTACTGCCTAGCCCACCGTGACCAAAGCAGTAAGACCCGTGTCTCTTACAACGAATGGCAACAGTACAGTGTGATGCATTTGTCCTGATACTGACAGCACTGCTTATCCTTGGAAATGGGTAAATATCCGGACTGTGAAGACAATGACATTCAGCCTCTCTCTTAGGTCAGTGAACTACTTATACAAGAGTTCATGATTTTCCAGCCTCGCAAGATACCCTAAAATGCCTTGATGTACATGCTTATCTGGAGTAAAATGACATGGTTCTGTTTAAGCCAGTGGAGTCATCTTTGGGGTTTTTTTTGTCTCCAGCTGAGGATCAGGTGTTTTGAATGCAAGCCTTGGGGAGCATTACTGCTGACTACATGATGGACAAGGATAACACAAGGATGAGCATATTTGGCTTCCAGGGGAAAGGGCTAATAGTCATTCCATCTGCACTCCACCAGCATCCCTGGACACCTTCCCAACTGTAACCAGGCAGTCCATGCCTAGAAAACTGCTGTCAGTAAGGCTGCCGTTCAGGTTTGCCTGTAGCAGAAAACCAGATTTCAGAAGAGCGGTGCCAGCAGCTGCTTTGTCTGAAAGGCTTTGCAAACACTTCATGACTGAGCATATGAGAGGGTTAAACCAAGAGACCACCTGGCACACAGCTCTTCTCTGGGTAACATGAGACTTCTGCCTCGACACTAGTCCTAGAAACAACCCCAGACCCTTCAATCGTCATGGTTCCCAACTGCCACGAAGATAGAAGTACATCTAGCTGGAGAAATATGAAGTCTCCTTGTGAATACACTGAAGGCTACAGCAAGGTACCTCTTGTCCAGAGGGGATGGAGTAAGGCAGGAGTCAAAGTGAATGGAAATGTCCCCTAGCACAGATGGAAATCCTTGACAAACATTTATTGCAGGTTGGATTTGGTATCTCATTAAAGGAGATGTTTGGTATCTCATTAAAGGAGAGTTTAATTATAACCAGAGCTACCATAATGAACAGGCAAAGGTGGAATATTAGGAAAGTCTCCTGGAAGCAGAAATACACCATCAGAGTGCAGAGAAAGCGAGGGTCACTCCAGCCTCAGAATTTGGCTCTAGAACAGAGTCGCTTCTTCCAGCTTCTCTGTAGAGCATCTCTCTCTGCAAAACCTCTTTCCACCACCACTTGCTTTGCACACCATAGGCTTTTAATAGAAGCTGAGAAGCTCTGTCATAACCCTGAGTACATACTTGCACAGACAAATCAAGCCTACTTCAGGTCCAATTTTAAACACAAGCTTTAATTCATGCTCAAAGGTTAAATACAAAATGCTATGAAGCTTTAAAGGTGTAAGCAGTGTTTGTTGATGATCTCACAAGAAACATTTTGCTTTCTGGGACACCTTAGACAGAAAAGGTTTTGGAAGCCCTTAGGTTTAGTGATTGCCAGAGCCTTGGAGTGGGTTAAAGCAGGTAAGAGTCACTCCATGCTACATTTATTTCTTAAATGCTTCTTCTAAGCATTTGCTCTTAGATCATTGAACAGATGGGTCTTGGGTATGTCTCTCCCAAGGAGGCCAAACAGGTATGGTTTTCTCTATTGACTGATAGCTCACTGTGGACTTAATTATTTGGGAACCATTTATCTGTATGCTACTTTCTCTCCATTGGATAGACACATCTACACTTGTGGAATTACAGCATCCCAGATGTAATGGCAACATCCCCTTGATTTAGGAGGGTCCTGCAGTCTTTATGAAGTAAAGCCATGCCCAGACTCCCAAACGTTTGACAAATCCATTCTCAATTATGGCCCAGGTGACTCGTCCATCTCACTTGCAATGGGTGCTCTGCTGTTGCGTGCCACATTATGCCTGTAATGCCTGTACACTAAAGTGTAGCAAACACTCTTCTGCTTGGTGTAGCCATGTGCTCGGTGGTAGACTGACCTACTGCAGACCCTGGGGTGTGTGTCTGCACCTGTGTGACATGCCAGAGAACCATGTATAAAAATTAACATATTCGGAATGGAGAAATGAGTGATCTGCAAAGATACCAAGGTACTTAAGTCCTATTTAGAAGCTCAATGCTCAATATAAGGAAGGAAGATTAGGGTCCTGAAGCAGAATTTAAACACATAAACATTTTCATCGGTGTAGGAGTCTGTCAAGGAACATACATCCAAGACTCTGAGGAAATAGTTTCTGCTTTAACACCACCAACCACGCATTCATCGCCCAGGAGACATGCAGACAATCTTCCTCTTCCATCTCCCTTCCTTCATCTACAGCAAAAGCAGACTATTCGAACTTTTCCACTATCGGTAAGAGAAGCTGCTATAAACACATTTACAGAGCAGTAGACACAACACCAGTTTAATGATATAAGGAGGGAAAGAAATAAGGAGAGACCTGTATATAATGTACATGCATATATTTTAAAGACTCAGCAGGAGAGATTCTGCTGTCATTTTAGTTTATTGAGAAATACCTAAATATTAAAGAGGGCCAGGGCTGATGGAATTGGATGGAAAGTTATATCTCTGAATCTACTTGTAATCACCTGTGCCTGTGCTTCTTTTCTCGTAATACCTGCAGAGACATGACATACTGTTAGCTACCCCTGGAGCATCTTATAAAGAATGTAAGGGTTTTCCAGTGCTGCTGGACTGGGGCACGTCAAGCCCAATAAGGCAGGAGGGAAGAGATCACTTCAGACCAGGCACTTGCAGTATTTGCCTGGAGAGGGAATGTGAGACAGTTGCTCTACTAGAGGGTTCACAGTGTCACTAGCCCTGGTCTGACTGAGCTGTGTGATGGTAAGAGACCTCTAAATCTTCAGCTCTTGTCTCATCACCTGCCCTTGCTCTCTACGGTTTCTGCACTGAGACAAACCCTGGTCTCATGTGCCTTCCAAGCTCTCCACATGTACGCACCACCTGCCTTTCTTTATCTCTGCGCACTCGCTGTTCCCTTATCCTTTCATAACAGCTACATATGGGTGTGATTAACAACATATAGGCCTTACACACCTTCTGTGGGAAGTAGTTTTCAGCAAATTTCCCCAAATTGCCTTAATTTTATGGGTAGGCAGAGGGGAAATGAATAACCCAAGTCATGCAGCATGCCCAGTGGAAAAAATACGGGAACAGAACCCAGATTTCTTTCCTCTTAGATTTTTCCTCTACTTTGTAGGCAACACTGTGTCCTATAATGCTGGTACAATTTTAAAAATCAGTCACAACTGTGGGGCTGAGAAAAGGACTGAGAGGTTTTCTGAGATTTATTTTTTCGTCTGATAGTTGTGCTCTTGCCAAATTATTTTTGAGTAGCTACTGAAAATTTTTTTAAGAGCTATTCACAAAGGTGCATGGGAGGGACATTTCTTGTACTACAGCTGGATTGAAGCTGTTCGTCATCAAGACAAGACACTGAATACCCATTGGTAGTGATGGTTTTGATCAGACAAGGAGTTTAGCTGGAAGGATGGATACTTGATTTTAGACCTTGGTTCAATTCCCAGCTCAACCAAGTTGCTTGTCTTGTCTCTAATTTCCTACATCTAGGTCACTGAGTTAGTATTTTCCTGCTTTTCCAAAGTTTTTGAGGCAGTAAGCCAAGTAACGATGGAGAGGCATTCCGCGGTCTGACACTGGGAGTACAAGGACCTAGGCAGGCAGCTAAATTGTTTCTGTTCTCTGCCTGGAAGAGCATAACTTTTGCAGTTGTATGTTTCCAGTAGGAGCATTCATAATTATGAATTCAGCAAGTCGCTGTGCTGTGCATATTCCACAGCTGCTCATGGAGAAATCATTGTCTGAGAGAAATGCTTCTGGTTAACATGTGTGCTGCAACAGGCATAAAAATTGAGCGCAAACTGGCCATGAATAGGCAGAACAAATTCAATTCGGGAGTCACAGGGCTATTGTGTCCTGCACAATGTTCTGTTGTTACAGAGCTCTGCATAGGATCCAGGGACAGACATAGTAAACTCTGACTCAATTTTGAAATTATTTTTAGTTTGGTTTCCTAAAGAAAAGAGGGATTTTGTGATTACTTTGTATCTTAATGTCTATTTACATTTCTCTCTCTCTCTTTTCCTGTCTTCTCAATAACTTTGAACCAATTGACACAGAAGGTTTCATTTGCAGCTTGATAGATATGAGAGAAAGTAATCCTAAAATGAAATGCTGTAGGAAAATAGGCTCTGATATTTTTTTGGTCTTGAAGGAATGCATGTTTTTGAAAAATTTTCCTGGAGAAGTGGAGGTATTTGGAAATATTGTCCTCTCTCACCATTAAAAATGTTGTGAATACATTGAGATCCTTATCTGAAGTAATTTTTAAGCTGAGGCAGCTGCTATCTTTGATTTACCTTGTTTGTATAGAACAGGGCAGAGATCATCCAGCTCTTTGCTGACTGGAGGACCAAAGTATCGAGCAAGTGTTGTCTCCAGTACTTGGTCATAAGAAGTTACTCCTTTAATTGCTCAGATGGATGTTGAGGTGTCTTAGAGGCAACAGACTCTAAGCTTAGGCTTAGGAATTGCTGGCCTAAACTCATCTGAAAATCACCAGTCAGGTCTACTCCTCTATTGTCAGTCAGAGAAAAAAAATGGTCTGGCTTCAGAAATTCATTCTGTGATTTAGGGCCAGTTTTGCAACCATTCTCACAATTTCCCTAGGCTTCTCTATGTCTTGTCAATCCTTAAGGCTAATATAAGCAACAGTAGCCTTCATGCTTCTGAATTTTATGGAGGAACAGATTTAGCCAAAGCCCAATGTAAAGGATCTACACAGCCCATCTCCTCCCTGTCTCAGTATACCCTTCACTGACAGATCAAGTCTGACCTTGCAGCAGAAAGACCCAGAGGGTAAAAAATCAGCATGGGACTGAGCTGTGGACAAGTCATGAGCTGTTTTCAGCTGCAAGCTCATTAATTTCCATAGGTGCCTAAAAAATTTCCCAGATCTGGACTTCTGTACATCTGTGCCTTGGTTTGCCACCTACTAGATCGGAGGAAAACTCACTTGTCTGTTTCATAGGAGGACAGGTTTCAGTCATGAATTCCTATCCTGTAGTGCCCAGACATTATAGAAATGGCTACTTGGCACCAGTAGACATGCACATGCATCCTTGTAGATCCTCCCTTTCCTCTGTAGGACAAAATTCAGCAAGGACAGAACAGGCTAGGCTCAATCCCTAGCTAAAGGAAATGGAGGTATTCTCACAAACTACCATTTTGCACCAGGCAAAATGCCACCTGCCTGGCTCTAGAGTAATGTGATGAGCTGTGTAAGCCGGGTGCTCCTCCACACTCCTAGGAAAACCAGTCAAGCAAGAATTCAGATTAAGAGGAGTGTGCACAAATGTTTTCTTAATAATAATTAATACATGATTAATAGGAACAAATTCTGAAAATAAATGATTATAAGATGTCTCTATAGCATGCCACCAGAATGGGGATAAATGATGCTGAAGCACCTGAAAGTTGAGAGCCCATTACTAAGCATTTATAAACGGGAATGCATAAAAATATTTATCCACGTCTTTCTGAAACATGCTCTAATGTGTCTTCGAGCAATTTATCAGCTAAAAAGTAATTTTCATTAATCACTTATTAATTATTAATAAAGTGTTTGTAAGTGTCACCTTAATTGAAAGTGCTTCTGACTCAATGCGCACTTCCAGACTTTCATTCTTAAAGGAGATCTTGACTCCCAGACCTGAGTCCTTCAGACTCAAGTGACCTTGGTACATCCTTCACCCAACCCACTCTAGGCCTCCACAACTGTTAGGCTTGCAAATGGGACTAAGTCATGTTTCTGGAAATCACAATTTGTCATTTCAGGAGGAAACTTGATCAGATTCTTCCACCCTGCTCACAAAGCTGGATGCCCAGACCTGGGAACGCAGCATTCAAATGTTTCAATTTATCATTACAGTGGAACCCTGAAGAGATCACATCTGCTAAGACGGTAAATTGGACAAGATCCCACTTCAGAAGGAGCAGGCTCAGCTCGATATTCCCATTCTTGAACAAGGGACCAATTAGGCAGGCTTATTTACCTGCCATAAAATGAGATGTTAGCCAGTGGGAGAAGTCACTTAAGGACAACAACAACAACAACAACAGAAAGTCTTTCTGATCTCTCTTTTAGAAATGGCCAGTTTAAGAACCAGCGGATTTTCACGTTCTCACTTGAACCTGTATGCCTTCCTTCTGTTCCCCCTGTTTCTTCATTCCTCCTTTCAAGTAAGTCCCTGCCTTTCTCTGCCTTTCCTCCTTCATTTTACGCATTTTATCTCCCTCTCTGTCCCTTCTCTCGCCTTTCTTCTCTTCACTCTTCTTTAGTTAATTTTTCCTCCTCCTCTTTTACTCTCATCTTTTACACATGCACACATCCTGATAAGATTTAATTTTGAGCTTTACTACTGAACAAGCAATCAAAAAGGTCTTACATCTCGGAAGAGAACCTGGGCTACAAAATGAACAAATTGCTCACGCTTCCTTCCCTTCATAAGATTTTACAGTGAGGATCGGATCTTCCACTTGCCAAAACCTGGATTCAGGCCCCAAGAGACAGCAGGAGGAAATCTTCTGGCTTAAAAAGTGATATTTTCTGCTTCTTCTCATAACCTTAGTTCAGCTTCTTCACTAGATGGATAATGGTTTGAGAGCATACAGAGTGGAAGCAGAGAGAAGCAGACACACATCTGTCAGGGATGGTCTGTGTACATTTATCTTGCCTCTGTGCTGGGGGATGGACGAGATGACCTCTTGAGGTCCCTTCCAGATGTACTCGTCCATGAGTCCGTGATTAATTGCCTTCATGATCTGCAGTTTATCTATCCAAAGAAATAAGCTTCAAAATCTCCTGCAAATACATATCCTGTGGGCTGCCTGAGGATATTGCCCCTTTGTCCCTGCAGTCTTGCACCCTAATTTAGACTCCACAGAGGGGATGTCTCCCTGCTGATCCCTGCAGAAATATAGCCCCTTTCACATCCTCTAATAGCAGAGGAATTAAAGAATAAAGCTGATGTATCTGACTAGAGAAAATAAAGGAAATACAGCTTCTAAATGGGAAAGAAAATGTCTATATTTGGCTTCCCCTGAAGACAGAGGCAGGAAACTGAATCTTGGTGAGGGCTGCTGATGGCATCTTCTAGTTCCCCAGTACTGCCTCCCGTCCAGTATAAGCAAGATTAATTTGTGGCTGCCTTCCTGGGGTAAAGAGATGTAATGCGGCGCAGAGCAGTATCATCCCTGCCAGAAGGGAGCCACAGAAGAGAAGCCCGTGACTCCTCCTCTTGTCAGTCAGAGGGAGTCCTTTGCTCACACTGAAGCAATGTTCGTCAAAGTAAGGACGAGCATGGAAAAGGGCAGACATGTTTTGCCAAAGTGGCCAAAGAGAGAAGAAGTGAAAATAGTGAAAAGGAAAGGAAAGATGACAATGAAGGAGGGAGCCAGACAGAAATCTAACAGGAATATCTTATGAAAGACAGATATGAAGGATGGGAAGCTCTTACCTATCTCAAGAGAAACAATTGTGAACAGCTCCACCTGAACTACTGGATATCTCCACCTGATTTATTCTAGGTACTTATTTAACAGTGAGATACATTTAATCCTAAAGTAATCTGTTTCTCTTCACAAGCTATTGTGCGCCAGCTCAAATGGAGATCATTATAGTACTGATAGTTGGTCACATGTAACCTACCCAAATAGAATTTAAGCTGAGCCTTCCCTCCTGCAGGAAAGGCTTGTAAGAGTGGGTCTTCCTGGAGAAGCTGCTCATGCAACACTAATTTATTGAGAAGGTGCCTGGTTAATGAACACAATGCATAATAAAGATATTAAAGACTTAATTTTGCATTTTTAGACTGGCCAGATGTAGACTACAAGGAGTTTATATTAGCTTGCCCTTTCAATAGTCATGACAAAAATAATAGAGGAAATTACTTTGGTATCACACTTTCTGTCTCTTCTGAATCATCAGAATTCAAACTGAGTTATAAATTAATAGAGGTGAGATTCAACTCACTAAACACAGATACCTACAGTAGCTGTGTACATCTGAGACAGTCACCCTGGACTCCCTAGTTAATAAAAAGAGAGAATTAGACACTTCCATGCACTTCAGCAATTCATTTCCTCCTAAGGTGCATATATAAACCAGAGATCAGAGAATTGTACAAAAAAAACTTTATTTCCATCCATTGACCATAACAGGAACAGTACACAGTTGAGAGATAAATTTCTAAAGGTAGATGGGATTTCTAATTTGTAAATTGCAAATAGAAAAAAAAATTATAGACAATATTCACCCTTTCTACATAGTTTAGCAGGAACATAGCGTCACGTCTGTTGTTCCCTCTCGTTGAGAAATATAGAGCGGAGATATGATTTTAAACTGAATATTTCCTGGTAATAGCAAAAACCTCACAATTTAAACTATTTTTAAAAATCAACTCTCCTGACCAATTTTTCACTACTTCTGTTATTCCTTTAGTTTTTCCCCATCTCCTTCCAACAATCTCACCGCTTGTTTCTTTACTTCCTTTTCATCTCGAAGACAAAGAGCAGGTTGATCCCAGCTCTGGCCCTGGAAATGTCAGGCTGAAAATGTGACTCTTGGAGTGATTCGCATGCATTACAAAGTGACAGGTGACAGGAGCACACAACCTCGGCTAATAGATGATTAATGATGCGAGGTTGGCCAGCGCTGTTGACTTGTTTTCCTGCTCTTCAGGAAACTTCAAAGGCAGCTGGCGTTTCTGTTGCCTTATGACAGGCTCATAGGTGAGTGTAATTGTTTGGTCCATATGTGCATAGCGTGGAAGTAGCCACGAGCACGTTCCTGGAGCACATTTACCTGTATGTGTGTATGTGAGGCAATATGCAGAATCATACGCATGAGCTCCTGTGTGTTTGTACGCGTACAAGCTCCTCATACACAAACTGCCTGGTTTCTGTGGGTTGCCGAGAGCATCATTACCCAGCTACTATATTCTGAATAAAATACCATGGCCCATTTGGCGTTACAGTCTAAAGGAATGAAAGAAACTCACTGGAATTTTAATCTGGATGGAGAAAAACCAGCCCTAAAGTAAACAGTATGTTTGGAAGGGTGCCCAGTAACTAGCAATCAGAACAGGATTAGAAATAGGTCAAGGTTGTAAAGTTGAATCTTTTCTTCACACGCCTTTTTTTTTTCACAGCAAAATGTGGGAGGGTTTAGGTCATTATAGAGATCAAGGATAATGGCAAATTGCGACTTTAGATTTCAACCCCATCCAGAATTTGAGGCATGGGCTCACTTCTGAGGCATGCATAATCAATCTGAAGCCCAGTCAAAGAAGTATTTGGAGTTTTGTAGGGGAATATTCTTAGGCAGGATCCTCCCAACACATACAGATGACAACTTCTGGATTTAAAATCCTTGTACTTGGTAAAGGTGAAGGAAATCTCATTTCTTAATTCACATATGAACACTTCTGCCTTCTGCCCTGGGTTTTCTATTCCTCAGCACTGTCTATTCAAGAATCTCTTTCAAAGTTGCTCACCATTAGTGGTAAAGCAAGAAAAAGAAAATTGTAGATGGGAGTTAGGGTTTGCAGTTCTGAACAAGGATCAGACAAATTGGTCTTTTTTAACAGAAACTTAATCAAAATTTTCTTAATCAAAATTCTGCACCAAAACAGTAAGTCTTTTTTTTTTCAAGAAAAAGTGTGAAATTTAGTCTCTCCCTAAAACAACAAATTGCTCAAGAACCAATATTGCATGAAGTTCAGGAGAGCTTAACAGAGACACATTTTGTCTTTGTTCTTCCAATAGCTGTCATTTGGAAAAGCACAATGCAGATGTCAAAAGCCGAAAATATATGTTCCTAAAATCAGAGACAAATGGCCAGAGGAGGCCTTGAGAGATTTGTATCTTCTGTTGATTAAAAGGGGAACATACGAGAGTCGCTGACCACTGACTGAGATAAATCTTCTGCACAGAATGACATAAAACTGGATTTGAAAGGTCCTGGAGAAATAAGCTGAGTTCTGGGCATCAAACCTGTCCTAAGCAATCAAAGCCCATGTCTGAGCTCTGAGCGAGCCCCAGCATAGGACACACTTGACAAATCAGCTGGACCTGGCTCAGAGTTTGAGCCTGTGTCTGAATGCCTGACTGAGCCCCATCGAATGGTGGTCTCTCATCTCTTTAGCTTGGGCACAGAGGCGTTCTAGCTGCTCACAACTTCAGACAGAGGCTTTGGTGCTTCTGAAAACTATAACTTTTTTTGGTTTTCCTTGCTTCACAGATGGTTCACTTTGTTAACTCAATCTAAACAGTTGCAATGTCCACTTCACCTTTCCCAGCCCTCACTAACCCTTCAATTTACAGGACATCACCCTCTTCAAGTCAGGCGCTGCTCCAGACAGAGCAAGACAGTAAGTGTCAGGACAGCAGAAAGCAGAATGAAAGGAAAGAGCTGGGAGCACTCCGATCTCTTTCAGACCTGTCAGATTAAGCAGGTCTGGAGGTTTGGGTGATGGCATTTGTGCTTCATACTTGCTTAAGCTGAATTGCCTTGGAGAAAACTGAGCTTTCTCTGTGGTTGATGGAAGGAATTTGCTGGGACCAGGTCAGGTCAGCCTTTCTGAATCCTTCCCCTCACCCCAATTATTAGTAGTGTTTACAAAACATACAAGGGAGTTCTTCAGCCCAACCCCAGCAAGAAGGGGGCCTTGAGCCTGCCTTGAGCTAGCTGGCAGATGGAGACATCGCTTTCCTACTTAGTGTGGGAGAAGCTCACTTGGACAGTCTCTTTTACCAAAGGGAAAGCCTGTTTCTACTTCTTTCTTACCATGCTTGGCTTTCCCTCATGATGAAGTCTGTGTCAGCCTAGCTCCTCCTATAAGCAGCAGCAAAAAACATCTCAGCACTTTGGGCTTTTGACAATACCAGCTCCTAATTTGTGACATTTGTGACATTCATGCCACCTGGGTAGATGTTAGAAATGGACGTTGTTGTTTCTAGTGTTCCTGGAAGTGTAGTTCATTGTAAAGATTTTATTCATAGTCTATTTAATAACATGCATGCGCATGACTTTGTGTGTGAATGTCAGAGTGACAGAAAAAAGAAAGGTAAACATCAACTCACAGAAATAAATGTTTTAACCTTTTGATATTGTTATGGCAGATGAAAATGTATGTACTACCATGGTAGAGACATAGGTGCATATACACATATAGACTAAGTAAAAGAACGATAAAAAGATGTGGCCATTGACCAGTAGTGCTGACATTTTTAAGTGATACATTAAGTGGTACCTTTCTTGTTTCTTAGCACTTTGAAAGGCTTGAAGGGCTGCTTTGAACATTTTTCCCTAGGTTATTGATAAGTATTAACTTCAGGTGTCTGTACCATGCTGCTACCCTTAAAAGCTTGAAAATTTAAAATTACAAAAATCGATTTTCTTCCAAGTGAGGTTAATGAAGTCTAGTAAGTTCCAAAAAAAAAAAAAAAAAAAAAA
>WHYT01016698.1:654090-692514 GCA_009806455.1 Tetrax tetrax
GACAATAAAAATAAAAAAAATACAAAAAAAAAAAAAAAAAAAAAAAGGGAAAAAAAAAGAAAGAAAGCAAATTTAAAGTTTCTGGTTGACACTTGGTTTTGATAGGAATTATTACCAATAGCAATGGAAATGTTTTTAATCACCATATTCAAGAATCTGCCCTTATTTCACCCTATTGTTTTAAACAAAATTTGGACAGCAACATTTAAGAAGAGTGGAAGGTTTGTTCATTGTATTTTTCTTCCAAAGCTTGTACTGAGCAAATGAGGCAGGTCTGATTCCACACAATCTTTCTGGCTGACATTAAGAATGGAAATTTGCAATAGAAGGGAAATTGTTTTGAGGAAGTTTTTGGCAAGCATAAAAGGGAGAAATTCAGAGGGAAATTGGTAACTGGTGATTGTTACTGACACTTGCTATAGTACTAAAATCGTTGCTCACCTGCTGCAGAATTGCAACCACCTTGAGGTGGAATGCACGAGCAGCTGTAAGTCCCAGTCCTGTCATTTAAGACAACAGGAGTTTCGGCATATTCTCGGCGGAATCAAAATTAGTTACTTACACTATACAGCAGCTGAGTACAGGAGGAACAGTAATTTATTTTAAAGTATTTCAAAGTCTGTTAGACTTAGAAAGTTCCTGTTATGCTCTAAGACAATAAGGCTTCTGCTCCAAAAGTCTTTTGTTGCTGTGTTGGACAATCCCAAGGCCAAGTTCACTCCCCCCAGCTGGCACAATTTCAAAAGTTAAAGTGACAGCACTGTGAAACAATGGAAGTAAGTAATCACAAGCTCTTTAAACTGTTATGAAAAGAGAGAGATCCTGAAGTTTCTTCTGTGATCTCAGTCATAATTTCATACCGTTACATCTTCTACAACCCAAATCCAAAGAGCTTGCCAAAATGCGGCTCATGCCTTCTAGACACTCAGCGTGTATATCTGATCAATCTGTTTGATTTGTAGGTTAGGACTAAGTCTAACAGTCAGACCCAATGATCTCATTGCTGCTAGCATGAATGCAAAATACTTTGAATGAAAACAAGAGGATTGATCTAAAAGAACACAGGTAATTTAGAACAAAAGTTAGGCTTTTGTGTATTAATTAAAAAGTTCACTGTGACCTATGGGACACATCAACTTACTTGCAAAGGTTGTCATCTCTGTGCAGCCAGCCATTTGTTTTGCTTTCTTCCTAGAGAAACTTGATTTTCATTATGGGCTACACCTTTTGCTACTATATCCTTTGGGAGAGAGGTCTGGTCAGATGGTTAACATTATCTTCTCTCTTAATATTACATTATTAAAATTGGGCAGGGGTGTTTATGGTAACTGACTAATTAGCCCCAAGTCTCATCTCAGCTGTCAAAAATCTCTATTCATTGACAGTTTACTTTAAGTGGCTCAATTAGCATAACAAATGACTCACCAAAAGTTCTGTAGGCATCCTGTTGATTAATGTCATTTATCTTGCAAACCAACAGTAGGTGGCTGAGTTGCTCCTAACAATTATTATATACTTTTATATATATTATGTGTCACTTTCAGAGAAGCAATGCAACTTAGGATTGTTTGCAGACATTTAATAAGAATAAAGAGCTTTCATTAGCTGCAACAAGATGGACGACTTCCCAATTAGGAACTTGGTAGAGGATAAGGCCAAGTTTCCTTGCGCATCACCCTGCAAGCATCCAAATGATATAATGATCAGAAATTTCTAAGAATGTGTGATCACAGTAAGGAGGAAAGAGCCTGGTCAGAAGCCTTGAAGTCTGCCTTTTTGACTTTTGCCTACTGTCTGCATATGCCTGTCAGTATATTGGCCTGGTATACAGTGCCTTTGCTCACGCTTTACGTGCTCTGTGGGTAACGCACAGGAAAAAAAAAGAAGCCAGATTCTTCAGTTCCAGCTTCAAAGACTTGCCTTGGGATTTATATTCCTAAAACTCTTATGTAATTTTAAAAGCCCAGTGTCCTAAGTCCTCGTGGCCAGAGCTGATAGTAGATCAAGGGGCACAGTACAGCAGCAGGGCAGCTAATTTCCTATTACAACAGGACCCTTGATGAGTGACAGTGGAGCAGGACTGGGCAAAGAGGGGAGAGATGACGGGTTTGGGTTTTTTTTTTTTCCCTCAGCTCTGCCACTTACCTTTGGTGTGGCCTTACTTAACCTCCTCTCTGCTTTTTCTCCACCCTCTTTGATTTTATCCATGCTGCTCATGAGATCTATGAGGTCCTTGCCACAAGGAGAGTCCCTGCCTGAATGTTTATGCAGTACTTTACCCTGCTTAAGGTTAGGGCATCAGAAACCCCTGTTATATAATAACACGTTTCACCACACAGCAAATTCCAGGTATTTACCACTGGGAGGGGGAACAATCTAATTATCAGCTCCCACTAGATAGTATATCTGATGAGATGACAATGCTCTGAAATTTCTGCAGATAGAGATTTCCTGCCAGTGAAATCGGAGATGGCCATATCTTGCGCTGAAAGGCATTGGTATGGGTGCTTCCATAATCATTATGAAAAAGTATGTGTGGGTTTCAGTTGTTTCAAAGTAATTCTCCTAGAGGAATAAGCTTTTATCACTGAACTCTTTAATAAGGGCTCTTTCCCCCAGCCCCAGGAGGGACTGTGCAAGCTTTAAAGAAAGTACAGCAAGTGCTTTCACCACTGAAGCCACTAGGAGTATATTTTACAAAGCAATATTAAAGAAATACTGAGAGCAGAATAATTTAATCAGATTCATGAAATCAAATACCCCCAAGGCAGCGATGAAGATGCAACTCAACAAGTGCTGGCATTTCATTCCATAGGAAGAGGAAAATTCATCAGCTTTTTTTTTTTTTCTTTCCTTCTTCTCTTTTTTTTTTTTTTCTTTTCTCCTTATAGAAGTAAAACTTGATGCTAAATAAAACTAATGTCAAATAACCCTAGGACATGAGGATTAGTGCAAAGGCACCTTGGACCTCCACTCAATCGCACTCTGTCCTGTCTCTTCTTGTTTTGGAGCTGGAAACTATTCACTACTAGGAAGTTGGAGGGAAGGTTATCAAGTGTTTCTTTAAATGGCATTTTTTTCCTGATCACATAACCAGTCAGTGGCAACATATTTCATCACCTTTTCTCTTTCTGCTTGTGTCATGTTGACGTGACTGTATGTTTTCCCGGTAAAGGGCAGCACAGCAGACTTTGATCCTCACCTGGAGTCTCCTCAGGCTGCAGAGAGATGTAACAATAATATATGAAAACTAGACTGAAAAATTAGCAGAGGGAGAACCCTCTAAATCTTGAAACATAAGGTGCCCATGTGTCCTAAGTGTCAAAAATCTCTTGCAAGGAAAGAGCCTGTCATTTTTGTTCTTTTATTCTCTTACTCATACATTAAGCTGGTGGCTGCTGGCCTTCCTGTTGTTGATGCAGAAGCAGTGTTTCTGTAATTATACCAGTTTAGGCTATGAAAATGAGGAGCAAACTGACTTTGATGGCAACTCATACTGCTAACTAGGAGGTCTTGGGAAAAACTCTTGGAGGGAAAAAAGGTATGATTCCTTAGCATCTACTGTGGTTCCATGGAAATACCAACCGAGCAACAACTTTGAGTGTACTGATTCTTGAAACACCTCTGGAGAAGTCAGCTTATTCTCATTTGCCAGGTACATAACTGAAGCTGAGAAGTAAATTAATTTCACTTAAATTTAACCATCCAAAGATGGACATCAGGTTCATTCCAGGCATCTCCACTTGCTGTATCATCAAGAGCGAGACAGATGCCACCTGCAATGATTCATCCTGTGCTGCAAGACGCGGCATCCATTGCCTTAGAAAGGTGCCTACTGACTATAGAGAGAGCTAAGAATAGTAGCTTAGACTGCATACCTTCTTTTTTACATTAGCTGAGAAGATTCCCATCTACCTGTCTTCTCCAAAGAAAGTGGATAACAGAGTAAATTATGTCTTCAGTTCAGCAGGCATATTTGCTGGGCAGGGGATCACCTTTCATTTTTGTATGGCCATCAAACCATCTCTGCAGTAAGGGGATGGGGTTGAAATATGACATTTATGCACCTGAGGTCTGGATGAATGCAGTCCACAAGCACTAAGAGAATCTGGAAAAGCTGAGTGAGTAAGAGGAACAACACATTTAGGCAACGCATGATCCTGTCAAGTGGCAACAATATCCCCGAGACAGATTTTTGAAGAGTATGGAGAGAAGAGCCTTCAGTTTATGATGCATATTTAACAGCTAAAATATAGCAGCAGTACTGTCCTGTCCTGCCTCGTGGCTTCTTTTTTTTTTCCAACAAGGCCATCATAAATTCTGCCTTGAGCAAAGCAGAACTGATTGGACTCAATTTATTCTTCTTTAAAACACCACACACACACATACAAACACATTCACTAGGGAAGAATATAGAAGTTCCAGGAAGGAGCCGTAACTCAATTGCCATTATAGAACAGAAAGATAATTAAGTAAATGTTGGCAGGGGATAGCATTGAATAACTTTAGCAGAGTGAGGAGTCTCTGCTTTGCCCTTTGCAGAAAGTATATCAGATTCTCCAGAGACCCCACCCTAAATTGGTTTGGATAGCTTCCTTTTCCCTGAAGGAAATCAGAGAGAACAGAGCTGGAAGGGAACTGTATAGGTCAGTTTCCCCCAGTACAAGGCAGGATCAACCCAAGTTAAGCTGGTAAAGATGTGTGTTTTCTCTGCTGGTGTGCTGGAGATTGGTATGTATGTTGTATAGGTATGTGGTTAACTCTTCCCATGTTAGCTGTCTGGAGCTTGGGAGGATCCAGGTAACATTTGAATCACTCTGATCTACAGTTAGGATCAAAGAGAAGCTTATTAGAAGTAAATTAATAATAAGGGAGACACAAGTAGACACCCTGAAATGTAACTGGTTTCTGATTGTGCCTGAGTTCCCAGAGTACAAGGGAGCCATGAGCTGCAGTTACTAATTATTTCCAAAGGCAGATAAATAGCAGCTCTGCTTTTTATTTGTCCCATATGGTGATCCACTGGGTTTGTAGACTTTGGCACATTTTATGTTTCAAATTTATCATGATTTTATAGCCAGCCAATAAGTTAACAGAAGAAAAAAAACCCATCATTGTAAATCTTGTAAGACTGTACTGTTTTCAACTAGAATATAAGAGAGAAAGAGCACATGTGAGAAGAAGAGAAAGAAAACAGAACAGTAACATGTTAAATTGGCACATCTGAGTTCATTCCCATTGAGGCAGGTAGGTTTCATGTAAGATAGCTTCTTTTTAATGTCAGTGGGTTTTGGATACTACATTTCTTGTTCTTCTTTCTGAGTTAATTGAAAGAATTGTATATAAAATGCTATGTGTGAATCTATATATGGAGCCGTGTTTAAAATATAATTATTTTAAATAAAAATCTTAGAAATAATTAATTTCACTTTCTATCATGGAAGGCCATTCAAGCTTCTTGGTAATGAATCTTTGTCTAAAACATATTCTGCAGTCTTTGCATGATCATGTCACTGTATCTCATGGACTACACCTTCAAGAATCACCACATGATGTGTGAAATGAAGCAAAAATAGCAGATATCCTTTAGACTGACTTTGGTAAGGCGGTGCTAATTTCTCAACCTTCAGAAAGATCAATGTAATCTTAAAGTTTCAAACACATCAACAAAAATAACTTCAAGGAGGAAACAGAGATGTACAAGTGGGCTGTTTTCATTTAATAGGAAAGTTAGAGCAAAGAAATTTTAGGAAATGTATGGTAGGCTCAGGATGAGAAGAAACGCTTCATAGTCGCACAGTCACTGGTAGTTCCACTCTTACATGACATCTTTATTGCTGCATTTTGTATCTTAAGGTTTGTTACGACAACATCTGTTCAGACAGTCTTATTTAAAAAATGATACTTTGAACAATGCTGTCCTGGGCTTGTATGGGAAAGAGAAGGCGATCAATAAGAAAAATACATCCTACTGATTCAGAAAAAATAAACAAAAAAACAACAGTATTATGCTTATCCAGGGTATTGGATAAAAAGTAAAAAGTATGCACAGTAAAAAGTATATGCATATGATTCATTTCAACTCAATCAATCCTAACTTTAACAGCATAGCATTTAGTTTGACTTAACCATTCCAGCTCCTCCATGATCAAATAAAGAGAAGCACATACCTCCAAAAAAAAGAGATTTCTTTTGTTCTTAGGCATAACTCAAGGATGTAGAAGACAAACTTTCTTTTGTGATGGTCCTCTTTCTCCATTGACTATAGAAAGGTTCTAGATGACCAGATTAGCCTCAGCACCTGACTTCCAGACATCTAAAGGTTGCATGTGTTGAATCTAACCCAGTAAGATCTCTCATTTCAGCCCAAAGTGGCTGAAAAGCAGCTGAAAAACCATAGGTGTTTTTGTTTAAATGCAATATTTGAGAACATAGATGACCTGATTATAATTTATGATTACCAGGAAGCTTAACCTGCCTAAAGACTTTACAGTGTAAGCAGAGATGATGGATAGGAAAGGATGGAAAGTTACAGGAACTCTAGCACTGAGATTAAGTGACTTCCTGAAGGTCAAAACAGCTATCTTGTCTCTAGAAAAGATAGGAATTGGACCTGGATTTCTTGAGACTCAGCTCAGAGATCTAACTGCAAAACTCTTCTTCTGTCTTAAAACTGTGCTAAAGTACCTAATGTAGAATGACAGTTCCTCACATACGAATTGTGAGGCGAAATGGAATCAAAACACATATAATCTTGATCAAGAGTCGAAAAAAATGTATTGGATTGTGGTTGAGATCCAGAGTGAAGCCACAAGCATAGAAGTGAAATTAGAACAAGAAAAGCTCCTCAAAAGAGAAGAGCATCAGCTCCTAAGTTATCAGCACATGTTCCTCGAGATGAGCAATTTTCCCAACTTAGTAGTACTAAGAAGGTATAGATAGAGACAGTACAGCAATGGGTAGCTGGAGAGGAAAAGGACAGTGTTGGACAAAGACTTGTGTTTCCCTAAGGATTTGAATTTAATCTCCGTTTTCATTAGGCAAGGCATCTAAGTTATTTGTATCAGGTTCCCTCTGCAGTCATCTGAAAAAAATAATGGCACCTCTTGAGAATGAGTTAAATTGTCAAGGGACTGAGTTGCCTCTTGGAGTGCCCTTTCTATGCATGGACTGTAAGGAAACTTAATAATGACTCCACTTAGAAATACAGTGTCTCAAGTTTGATGGGAAGAATCTATCTGCAAAGATCAGATGAATGGATGAACAAATCATGTTACGTGGATCTGGATAATCTGAGAATCATCTTGTGGATGAGCAGGGTTTGACACTGGGCATAAAGCGTTGCCAGACCTTCACCACTGATTTCAGCAGAGCCTGGATTTTACCTACATTGCAGAGGCCCAAAGGAGGTGTTCTGTTTACACATACGACTGCCACAGGTTGTCTGAGCTTGGGATAAGCATCCAAAGGATGAATAGGACATCTACAGGTGGTCTAGGCTTCAAATAATCCTCTAGGAGATCATTACCAGCAGCAGATCTCTGTATTTGAGGCTCATCTGTCATAATTTCTTAGTAAAGAAGAAATGAAGGAAAAGATCTGCCAAAAATATATATGATGGATCAGCCAAATTGTTTCTAAATGGTACCTTAGTCAGAGATCTCCACAGGGGACCAGCAGCCAGCTGCACTACACTATAGAGTAAATGCTACTGCTTTGGAAAAGAATCAGTGGCAAGTGATTTGCATTAAACATTTTTTTTTTTTTAATTTTTGTCATTGTTGTTTTGTTGCTATTTTTGGCTAACACAGAACTGCATCAGCATGTGAAATTCAGAGAGAAGTGCCCAGTTGCTGATTTTCAGTACATTTTTTTCTCCATGTTTAGAGATTTTACTCCCAACGGGGGTGGGGAGGGGGAGAGTAGCACAGTGGAGGTGGTGATAGGGAATCCAAAAAAACCAAGCAACCATAGAGACCATCTAGAGCCAGAAACAGCTTTTGTCTCCCAACATTTTCTTTCAAGCTCATGAATAAACAGAAATCTGTGAATTCAGAGCACCTGCAGTTAGCTAGACTTGGAAAGGAGAACAGAAGAGGGAGAACTAGACCTGTACTGAAAGCCACTGAACTCATGAATATGAACAGGGGGCATGGAAGTAAATGAAACCCAGGGATTCATGGATCTCATTATGGGCTAGAGATGCTTTCAGCATATGGCTGGTATGTGGCTATTTAAGCTGCTTTTGGGACTGCTGCTCTCCTGCACATGTTTGTCCTGAAGGATTGTTCTCACTGATATGGTGTGAAGAAATTCATATCTAAACTCTCACAGCTATATGTAGCTTATGGCTCTAGCCATAAGCCTGGTTGCTTGCTCAGAGCAGGATACTGGTAGGGACAGCAAAATGGCTCTGCCCCTCAGCTTGCCTGCTCTCATCTAGGGAGGTGTTGGGTCTGTTGAGGAGATGTTGTACTCATCCTGCAGCTGCCACTCTCTGTCTGCTGACTGCAAAGGTAAAGATCAGATTTTCAGGGCTGCGTCCACAGCTCCCTCCTGTGACAGAAGCAGCCTGGCAAAACCAAGCCCCTCATCCTAGGAGTGGAAAACACTTGCGTGCTTCCAAGTGTCATTTCCACAGTTTTTTTTCATATACCTAGACATATATGGATTTATGTGCAAGTACAATCACATAAAAATCTGTAATTATTGCTATAAGGATAAATATACAAGTAGGTGTGTACATTAACATGCATCCTATATGTGGACACATATATGTGGATTACAAAGGCAAGCAAATACATTAAAAGATTAAAAAAATCTGAGGCCAGAAAAGACCACCGGAACAATTCAAGAAGTTTCCTGCCTTGCATTTCCCAGTCTTTATTATGTAAAGCAAGCTCTGTCAGGCTATGAAACGTACTGAAATCATACAGTATGATGAGAAAAACAACAAGAACACACAATGAAATATTTAATATTCTCTAGTGACACTGGCACAGTCTTTAAGCACAGGGCAGTGCATTAACACTGTTCGCTATGCCCCTTAGTGTGAGTAGCTAGAACTTGACTATGGGTGACAAAAAGTGGAGAACAGTTCTTGCAGTCCTTTTGCGATGAAAAAGCCTCATCTGAACCAAGGTTTAGGCACTGTACTTGAAGAAATATGTAGATTGATCAGTGAATTCAGAGGAGGGAGGGTTAGAGACTGAGGAAACACCAGCCATGAGAAACAGTCAAAAGAATTGTGCCTGCATAGAGTATGGGAGAAAAGGAGTAAAGATAAGAAAATAGTCTTTGAGTATGTAAAGCATTTTTCTCAGAAAACACTTAGGAAGAGGCTTCAATTAAAGTATGAGATGCTTTTTGCTTGGAAAAGTTAGGTATCTTAGAGTGAGATAGTTCCTACCTTCTTGAGAAGTCATTTTATTTCCACTGCCTGTGGAGCAAGCCTAGCTGATGTGCCTAATTGTTGAGTGTGATGATGAGAACTCTTTCCAGGTGTGACAGCACAGCCCAAAATACAGATGTTTCATGAATCAGGGCCATCACTAGCAGGATACACTTTCTTTTTGATGCCTTTTGCCTGAGTATGTGCCATGTGCCACTTGCCACAGGTAGACAGGACACTAGTCTGTGAAACTTTAATCTCACTCCACAGGATAGTACACATGTTCTTACATAAAAAGCCCTACCAGAATACCACTGAATTTACTTTGGACTGATGTGTACCGCATGAACATGAAACTATATCTCATTTGAGATCTCTTGCCTCACAGGTAGCATGTAAGGATGGAATTCACATTCAAGAATCAACAGCCACATTTTAAATACCCTGCAAATTCCTGTGATCCCTGCATTCTTTGGATCGAATTAATGAAAAGTTTGACATCTTGGGTAAAACAACAGTGCCCAAGTCTCACATAGAGTTGTTCTCTTCCTTTTAAAATGTTCCTAGGATCATCCATAGGTTCTGACACCTTATAGAGGCATCTCTGTTGGAAGGACTTGGCTACATTTTAGGATTATTTTTTTTTTGTTGGGTTTGGTTTGTTTCATTGGGTTTTCTTCTCCTGTGAAAGTTCCAGAACCCCACCTCTCAGTGAGATTTTTTTTGTTACCTCTTTTTCCTTTCTGCATGAGAAACGTATTTACGAGTCTCTAAAATCAACCAAAGATCTAGCAAAGTACTGGTTTCTTTGGCCTGCCTGAAATACACTGCTTGAGCGCATGAAAAGGACACATTTACAGTGATCACCAGATCTGCTGTTCAAGAAGACCTCCTCTCTCTAGGTTTACTGGTCCTGAGTGAGGGTCGTTTATTTTTAACTCCACCTGAGGCAGACTCAGAAGAGTATGGCGTTCACTGTGGTGGATGAGTCAACTTAAAATTCAAACACCCTGGCTTTCGCTGATGAAAGTCTCTTGCTTCCCGAATACTCTCTTGACCGCCTAGGCACATCTCCAATGTGCATACCTCAAAGGTTGGCAGGAGCTCCAACGTACTCAGAGCAGATTTGGTAAATGAGATCCAGTGCTCAGACTGCAGGTGAGCTAATTCGTTGCCATTATCTGCAGCCAGGCCTTCATCTCCTCATTAAGAAAGAGATAAATTATGCAAAGCGTACTCTCAGTGCAAGCAGCAAGAGCTGACAAAGCCACAGGAAAGAGAAAGATGGAAGGAAAAGTAGTCTGCAAAGCAGGGCAGAACAAATGCAACACGCCATGGGGAGTAGTGGGAGGGAACCCTCATCCTGGGTCAGCACCTGGCTGGCAACGTGGCTGCGGGCAAAAGAATTCACCTTCCTTGGCCCCCACTTCACTCTGCCCAGCTGCAGTAACAGTAAGGCTGAAGCAAGGACTCTCCCCTTGTATGCTGTCCTGTCGTCCAAAGGTCCCTTGCTACAGTTTGTTAATTTACTTAAGACTTTCATAAGAAATTGAGTTACAAAAAACTCCAGAGCCTAAGAAGGAAAATCTTTATCTCTTACATCCCA
Organism: Tetrax tetrax; assembly: GCA_009806455.1. NCBI lineage: Eukaryota > Metazoa > Chordata > Aves > Otidiformes > Otididae > Tetrax > Tetrax tetrax. The sequence continues at coordinate 665,088 of WHYT01016698.1, forward strand.
AGCAGACCCCCCCAAAAGGGAGCCTCTTCCCTCACACTGCTTTCAAAGCCTATTATTTTCCTAAGGGCTATCCCTTGAAGCATGGTATCAATGTGAGCTCTTCTCTGGGGTTGTGCTTATTTTATTTTCAGAATAAAATACAGTAGGGAAGAAAGTTACTGCGTGAAATATCCTGCAACCACTTGCACAAGATAAAATATCCAGGATGTGTGTAGGAAAAAAAATGGTTGACATTAGCTTAGATACCAGACACCTCTCAATCCTGGCCCCTGCAGGACTGTCAACATGGTGACCAACCATTCTGGCACTCTTCTGTGGGAGGGAAATCCTGCCAGGAGCTGGGCTGGACTCACATTAATTTTCTGCTGGCCAACAAAGACTGACCAGATTGCAAAGACTGTGAACTCACGACCTTGATTTGTTTCCCCTCCAACAGCTCCCTGGAACGTTTAGTTTTTCAGCCTCCTCTCTGCCTCCTCCTCTTTGCATAGGAGCCATCACAGGGGCAGATGTAGCCCTGGCAATGTGAACCTGCCCCACAGGGGTGCAGGAGTGCTGGATGCTAACGCAGCCGGAGTCCATCACTCATCCCCCAGCACAGGTAGGACTGGCTGGAAGGACAGCACATTGAAGACAGACTACATTTAGCTGGATACTTTCCCTCAATCACTGCATTAGCTTGTCCTGATCTTATAGTTAGAAACAGCTATTTATTCTATCACCACACACTGGCAAAGATATATTGCACCAAGTCACCACCTACAATTATTATAGTACAGAAAACCTTTGCTGTAGCACGTTTAGTGCTGCTATTTATCAGACACAAGGCTATTACATCCTGGCTCCCAACAAGGCTATACAATTCTGGCACCCAGGAAGACAGCAGGTGCTCTGAATTAAACAAAAACCCAAAGACTTTCTCTTCACCTTCCTCTGGCTTTCCTTAATAGTCTAGCAAGAATCGGGGGACTATCAGGAAAGAAAAGGGTTGCAAGAATGCACTGTACTTATCTGACACTATGTCTTGGCATCATGAAATATGAGGGGAGGAGGGGAGAAGTTTGCTGTGTGGTGAGGGAGGTGACAGAGTCTCTAGAAACTTGAGAAACTAGAATCCAAGTAGGTTATATATTTCCTCAAGGTGCCAAAGCCACATTATTTAATTATAGTAGAGATTTCTTTGTGAAATGCTTATCCAATACTACCTGATACCCAAGAATACTACATGTCATGGTCCACCTCTCTATCCAGCCATTAAAAAGTATACTGACATCGCTGCTGCTCCATTCATATGCAAGCCCAGGGCTCTGGACATCTGTTTGGTATCTTTGCTATACCACCGAAACTTTACACTGTTATTCCCAGCAAAACTATCTTGCCAATGATCTGCACTTCAGATTAATTTGTTTTCATGTCTTACAGCAGAACAATATTTAAGAAGGTATTTCTTAAAGAATCCTCTCCAATTTTCTAACTTCAGGGTTGCTAGTAAACTGAAAATTTGGTTCACAAAGTATATAGATTTGTTGTAATGATTAAAGAAGAAAGAGAGAAGGAAACACTAGAGAATAGCTGATTGATCAGCAAAAAGGGAATTGTTTGGATACTTTCCTGAAAGCCTGCTGTTTCAGAGTTCTCTCTCTCCCACTGTCACCAATTTTCAAATGAAACTCAAGCCTGAATCTAAAATTTCCCTGATTGTTTCTGTTTGAAAAAATGATGTGTTTTTTTTTTTTTTTCAAACATGAATTTTCAGTAAAAAAAAAAAAAAGTAAAAATTACTTTGATACGCCCTTGCCAACATCTTTCCAGCCCAGAGCTGCCAGAGGCTACATCGAGTAATATGGGTGTGGTCTTCATGGAGCTGTAGCAGGAAACATCGCTGCTGATTGCACCTGATAGAAATGCCAAAAGGCACTCAATGTCTTCAAGCCCAAACGTTTGTAGGGGCAGAAGTAAAGCCGGATAATTTCTGAGTTCTATAAGAGGGCCCAAAGGCAGAGAAGAATTTATAGGAATGGCTGAATGGGGATCAATACCCAGCCAGGTACATAGGACTAAGTAATAATTTTCACTGTGGGCTGGATGCAGAACACTTTGGGTCGCTGCTGTCAAGGACATTTTCCTTAAGAAGTTCCTAGGATACTTTAAACCAGGCAGATTTAGCTTTGCTCTCGCCAGCTTCCCACTAAAGGCATCTTTTCAAAGTTGCTCCTGAAGACCTCGAGCTCCCAGGCCTGCTGTTGGCAGGAAGTGCTTTGTCATCTGAAGCACATTGCCATCATAATATGGAGCTAGTAGTGACCACAACTGCATGATTGCTCTGCCTTTGCAACATGATAGAGGTGGCTCATGGGATTTTGTGTGATTTATTTATTTAGGTTTGATGCTAGGAGACAGCAGTCTCATCTCGGTAGGAAGAAATAAGCAGATCTGATTGTGTGACAGAGGAAAGCAGAAAAAAGAAATGAAAATATTCTCAATAGTAATAATAATAATATTAATAACGAATGCAAAAGGAAAATTTTGCTGCTGGTCATCATTGCTGATGTACCAGACACACATAGTGAGTGGATCTATTGACCTAATATTCCTGCTTACTGTGCAAGTGTTACTAATGCTAGGAGGACTATATTTAAGAGACAGCGGCCCTTAAGAGGTATCTGCTGATGGAGCTGCAGACACTACCAAAGATTCATGCGACTAACTAGGGGAGGGACTCAGACAGTGGAAATAATTTGCTTAAAAGCATGTTGATTTGGACATCACTAATCTCAGCATTGATCTCTGCCGGCATTAACTTTGCTGTTAATGCAAATAACTGAACATAAGGATGCCATTAATTGTATTGATATAATGGAAGGCATTGCCCTTGACTTTAAGGCCCCCCTCCTTGATTTAGTGCTTGCCAACGACTCAACATTTTTGTCTTCTCTCCCACTTTCTGCTTGTCCAAAATGATTTTTAATTCCTTTTTATGTCCCTGCTATGTTTGGAACATCCTGTCTCCACGTTCCACTCCTTCAAATGCTCCTTTCTTCCTTAAGGTCCTGAATTCACCTTTCCTCCCTTCCCCAAGTGCAATCTCAAAACTGTAACAGAAAGAAAGCAAGACGGTCTATCCAGAACACAACAGCAGCAGCACACAGGAAGAATTCAAGTTGTACTTCTAGCATGGCAAATTCCCTCTGTGATTCCCTGAACCAAGAGGGTTCTGAGTGGCAGGAGCAAAGGCTCAATGAGGAAAAAGCAACAAATGTGACTTATTCATATGACTTTACTGAGGATGTTACAACAAAACATTGCTTTTTCCCACTGCCCGTTTTCCAAACCAAATACTATTAAAAAGTGATGGATCTAAAAGAGTTTAAAAAAATCAGTCAGGGACTTAAAACCCCTATTCAGGAATGCATTTAGGGATTCTATCTATGTAGCTTCACAAAGGGAAGTTAGGAAAATCTATTGCTCTTTATTATTTCTGATGGGAGAGGGCATTTTAGTTTAGGAGGCAAAACCAGCACAAATATCCCACTAGACAAACTAAGTCTAAAATTACAGTACAGTTTATTTTAACTGTGAGTCAATTTTCTAGGTCTTAAAATCTTTAAATCAACTTTAATTTTCTACAAGGCACATTCAAGATACAAAGCAAAAAAAAAAGTAATATGTATTAGGGTGAAAGCTCTTGTTTTCCTAACAGAAGTATTAATTTAGTCCAGAACTTACCAGATACATACGGAATCACTTTCTCTCACCCAAAGATTTTGCAGTACCAAAAAGACAGAGGAAGAGAAATAGTATTGCAGATCTCTCATGAGTAACTAGAGTTTTCATTGAATAATAAAACAAGCATCAATTAACTTCACATTTTTTATCATCCATTACTAATTGTTTGATTTCCCAAGGACACTATTGTGGCAGAAACTGGTATTGAGTAGATCTGAAGACGTGAGGGTATGGGGAGGATGTCATACATGTAAGTGGCTTCCTGGATCAGAGGTCTCCAGGCTGTCTTTTTCAACCAATCACCACAGCTTAGTTTAAAACAGGGTTGCTGACTGTTTGAAATGCTGTCAACTTTGAGATAATCAGAGGCATAGCCTCTGGAAACTAGCACATTGTGGGACTGTAAAAGGAAGACCCTGCAGGGGAGAGTAGGAATAGTGTACATAGCAGCATTAAATTTGTCAAAAACATCCTTTGCCACCCCTTTTCCCCAGCAAAAAATTCCACTGCAAAAAAAAAAATAAAAAAATCCACATGCATCCTCCAGTTCCTCAGTTAACATCTGAATCATAATAAAAAATTTTGCAGTCCAGGAATCTTTGAAGAAACTTCTTTTTGAAGTTGAACATGAAAATACAGTAGTGATAGTAGGATTACATTGGAAATATGTGGCCAATAGGAACCTTGGAGGGGCTTGATCCCAAATCCCAAATCCAAATCCTTTTCGGTCCCTTAATCCATAAATCTTACTGAAGAAGTATGCTATTGCTAAATAGTTGTGTTTAGGATTTGCAGCTGGATTTTCATGTACAGTTGTCTATCATCAGACATCTGTAAATGCATCTTTAATAATTGCTTTGCATTTGCAAAAGGCTTTTCTCTTTGCAAAGTAGTGGTACAAACATTAATTTTGAACAGCAGTTCTGTAAGTAGGAGGTATTTATTAGCTCTGCCTTACAGACTGGGAAACTAAGGGACGGAGGATTAATTGAGCCTAGTTAAAAAAAAAAAAAATCTGAATTATCTCTATCAAAGAAAACATAATGCTCCAAATGTGAACCAAAACACCTTTATTATCAGCACTGTAAATAAAACAAAGAAAAGAGAATTTCTGTCTTAAGTGGCTTTCACCCTAATTATAAGAAAAGAGCGTATGGACAGGTGGATTATGACAAAAAAAAATAACAAGATTAAAAGTTACTTTGTTCTTTCCACTTCTGACTGCATGGTATCTGTGTGAGTCTTAATCCCATAGTAGTATTTTTCTGCAGGAATTTCCTGGTAAACTGAGGAAATGAGTGTATGCCTTTGGTTTAGCTTTGATTTACTTTGATGTAGCTAATGCCACGGACGCCACTCACCCCAACTTGTCTTTTCTTTCAGAGTAGGCTGTGAGGAATGTAGTTTGGGATATTCCAGCCCAGCAAAGCAGCAGGATCTTGGTAGCATCTGCCTTTTCATTAGCACATAGAATGTAATATGATCTGTCTCTCTTTTAAACTAAGAAGCAAGCCAAGTCACTCAGAAGGGCCAAATTTCATGCTGATTTAGCTCCACTGACTTCAAAATCCAAAACCTAACTGAAGACCCCAAATATGTCACAGATCAGGCAAATTTCAGTGGTTCCACAGTTCCTGAGGAGGAGGAACAGATGGACAGGAATACAAAGAGGCTGATTGCATAAATCCTGTTTCTTAAGAAACTGGACTAAAATTAGGTGTTTTAAAATCCAGATCGAGGGTTAATTTTGCTTGGAAGTAGGTGCCTGAATACTAACACATATGGCTAGGACAGTATCTGTTTCTATTACTGTTGTGAAAATCAGGTTCTGATATACCAAATTTGGTTTTGCTATATCATTACAGACTGTTATGTCATAAAACGAGCCCTAGAAACATGTATATCCAAGTAGGCAGATAAATAAGCTTTATGGTCATTTCCACTTCAGCCATGCAAGCTCCTAATAATAACTTCTGGTTTCAGTCAATTACTTTATAATTATGTTCTAAAACGTCATGTGTGATTTGAGCCAAACACTTGGCTTTTAGCCTTGCCAAGAGAAAGAAAGACTGTGGCATGAAATTGCAATACTAAAAGAAAAAAACTGTACCATCTATAGAGCTACTTGCAATTCAGGGCTCTATTTCAATGCATAACTTGGGGTATACACAACAAATATCCTCCCATCACAGAGCCCTCAGAAAAGATTTCAGCTTAACTGTTTGTGAAATGATCCATTGGCAAAACAATATATATATATAAATATATATAAAGAATTTAAACAACAAAAACCCACACCTCCAAAACCTCCAATCCTAAATAGGAATGTCACCAGTAATGGATTCGATTTAAAGTTCATCCAAACAAGCAGTTTTGTTTGTACAGATGAGAAGGGCAGTAACCCCTTGTACAGCAGTGGTGCGGACAGCAGGCTCTAGCACAGAAGACTGGTCATTTCTACAACTTCTTTCTGAGAGGGCACTAAACGATTGTCTATGCTGACATACACCCTCTCAAAATGCCAGAGAGATTCCTTCTTGATTTCTTTTTCTCACCTATCCAGAGGAAAGGTTTTGTCCTGTGATGAATTTGCATGGAATTATGGAGAAGGTGAGCATCTCCAGTGCTGTCCTAGAACATGCATGCCATGCAACAGTCAAAACCTGCTGCAAATCCTGATGCAGCTACAGCCTTCCAGGGCTTCCACAAATCTTCCTCCCATCACTTCCCCCAGGATTCCTCACCACATTCCCTGATATGAATCATCCTTCATGATAGGAAAGGAGGATGACGAAATTATCCGGCAGTACCTAGATACACTGGTTTAAGGACTGGAGGTGTAGTTCTGAAACTACCCATCTTTCGAACAAGGCCAAAGCACTCCGTGTTAAGTAATCCATTAGTTCTGCCACTAACTCTGTATTCATGACACTCATACACAGCTCAGATCTACCTTGTGGCTTTGAAAAATCTACCCCCAGTGTTATCCTAATGCAGCTGTTTGTCTCCTTGTGAACTTATAATGATAATAATGATAATAATAATAATAATGATAATAATGATAATAATGATAATAATGATAATAATGATAGTAATAATGACTGACATTTATATAGTACTTTTCATCCAGAAGGATCCCAAAGTGCTTTGCAAACTGATTGGCAAACTACGGCATCCCCAGCCCTAGGTTAATGTCATGTTAATGTTGCAAATGTGAAGTGGCAAAAAGACAGGAAATGCAAAGGTTTCACCTTCAGGAACAACATGCCGTGCAATCTTGCTTATGAGGGTTTGCCTTTCATAGCATCACCTGGAAAATGCAGTGCAGCAAATAACACTTCCCAAACTGAAGAAAGATTCTCAAAAGCTTGTGCATCTGGGCATGAAGATAGTTGGATGAGTGAGGTGGAAATTTCACTCAGTCTCCTTCCTCAGGTGCTGATTGTGGAAAGCTGAATTCTCTAATTTTCTATTTTTATTTGCTGCAATTGAGAGGGCAATACTAAATGTAGATGCCCAACTTTTAGAAGTCATGCTGCTAATGATGCTGCAATTGGACAAGAGAGGGAATGGAAAGAATCCTGCTGACTTCAGTGAATTTGTTGAATTATCTGAACACTAGCAAAATTTCTCTCTCCCTTTCACGTACTTATTATTGTTATTGAGAGTTGCTCTGTTTTCACAAAGGGGAAACAATTTTTCTTTTTCACTCCTTTATTTTTCAAACTGCTAGGAGGACAATCTATTTTGGAACTAGATCTCACATGGCAAGTTTCAGCTGAAAGGTGTTTTACATCCATTTGAGCTATGTTCCTCTATTGATGGAACAGATGAGCCCAATGTTAATGGTGCAGACGGTGCTGTTTTCAATGCACAATTAACCAGGTCAACACCGTGATGAATAAAAAGTAAAGCTGGCATCAGGGAGAACCCCATAGAAGTTGAAATCAGTTGTTTAGGTGCTTGTGACTTCTTTATTTTTCATCGGACACTTTTCTTTTTTTTTTTTTTTTTTTTTTTCTCCCATGTAAGGTCAAATCACCTGCATCAAAAGACTGAAGCAGAAGAGTTTGAAGGAGAGAAATCTGTGTTGGAAAGCGAATGGTTTAACAAAACCTACTCCAAGAAGCTGAGTTGCTTTTTGATGCATCTAGACAGAGAAAGAGTTTTTTTATTTGTCCTTTTTTCTCTGTTGCGAGATGGCCTGGTGAACAGGGTGAAAGTGCATACACAAACACAGTGGGAACTGAAACAACAGGAACTGCACAGGGCAAACACCCACCATCTCATTGCTATAGCTCCTTAAAAGCAAATATTAAAGCTAAGTTATATGTTAGAGCAGCCATTTCTTACAAAATGGGAAGTAGATTCTGACTATGCAGATCTCTTAGTTGTTCTGGCAGGAGTTTGGCATGAGTTTGGACTTGTCTGTCTGAGATCTTGCCGTACCTTTTATTGCAGAGTAAACCTCTCAGCAGTGTGGGGAAAAATAAGTACAATTTTATCTATCAAGTTCCTCAAGGCTTTTCTTGCTGTGTTTCGAGCGGATATTTCCTGCCAGCTCTGTGTATCTTCATACAGTGATGGCACCCAGAGGGGGGAAAAAAGCAGCAATATATAGAACATAAATGATTTACTTTGAGAAGGACTTCAACCTGTGTTTGCCTCAACAGCCATATCAGCTCACAAGGGTTAAAATTCACTTCCCTGTAACTGCTTCTGTCAAGGCAGGTGGTAGAGTGGCTTCCCAATTCTCTTGTAGTTACCCTGGGGGTGACTTTAGCTTATCATTTTCGCACCACGAAGGCTTTCATCCCACCTCGAGTAAGGCTCTGTACTGGCTGCCTTTTCAGCTCTGGGAGAAGAGTGGTTAATAGTGTCATTTTGGAATTTCTTATTAACAGGCCAGCAAAACTGCAAGGTTGACACAACTATTAAATATGACAAAGTCTTCTTTAAAACAGTGACTCTTTGACTGGTGGGAGAAAAAAAAAATAAAATAATGGCGTGATTTATACCTGGCTCTACGAGTCACAGACTCTCCTCTATATCTTGTATCCAAGGAATTATCACTCATCTACAGTCTGCAGTGTCCTCAAACAGCTCTTCACAGATGGTTCATCTTGACTCTATAATGTTGAAACACACTTGTGTGTCACACTGCACCTTTCCTGGACAAAATAGCCCCTTTTGGACCCTACCCCATAGGAGGGTCTCCTCCCAGATTGAAACATTTGTAATTGACACCAACATTGGACAGCTGGCTGTCCTGAATGCGAATGTCATGCCTGTAATGGATGACATCACCATTTGGGGTGAGGATTTCAGAGTGTGGTGTCTCAAACCAGAAGGCCACTTTCAAAAGGGACTGAAGAATTTATTAAAAAAAGATTTTATGTATATTCCTAGGAGTTTTTGAGACACACAAGAAAAATGCATTAGGATTCAATTAGATTAGACGAGATTAGATTAGATTAGATTAATAAAAGAGAGACATAGTGGACCAGATCAACAGTCTGTCTTAGCTCAATAGCCTGTCTCAGACAGTGGACAGTACCATCTGCTCCTCTGCAACAGGCAGGCCACCCTTCACTGGGCAGCTATGGGATAACATACTCCTAAGGACAATGTCTTCTTAAACCCCATTAATTAGAAGTTGGTTTAGGCAGTGAAGCAGGAAAGCTTATATCCACTCTGCAGCTCTAGGATTTTTTATTTTTTTTTTAAATCCTCACAGTTGTAAATCTGGATGTTCTTACTACCTAATAGAAGTCTAATCCCACTCTCCTCCTTCCCCTCCTCCTTTTAAACTCTAAAAATTTTGGTTTCATAGACTACAAACAACATTTTTAAAAAATCAGAAACCCTGAACTGCAGCTTTTACTTAGGCAGGACTGAGAAACATATGTAACAGTTTACAGCAGCTCTGTCCAGTCTTGAAGAAACAAGGGAGAAGAATTACTTCAGTCATTGAAATCAGAGATGACCGATTTTGTGTTCTCTGACTGTAATCGTTAAAGTGGCCTGAAAAATGCCCTTGCATGTATTTTCACTTTTCACATTTAGCACCCATTTCCTTTATGAAACAAGTCTAGTAACTAAACTAGCTTGGAAGGGATCCAGGGGACATGGACAGCATCCTGTATTTTAGACATCTTAAGTGCATGTTTTTTGGCTGGGCCAGTGTCTTAACATCCCATTTGAATAATACAAGGTTTTACTGAGAGGAAGAGGAAGAAGTATTGTCCAATAGAATAAGGAGAGATATCAGCTCTGCCTCATTTCAAATGCCAGTCCAGCGTTTCATTTTACTGGATGACTTGTGTAAGGTCAAGAATACAACAACAAGAATACAACAGTGAGAGAGGATACTGATAGTATTTTTCTGCATGAAGCTTCAAAAAGCTTTAAAGACATAACAAAACATATTTTAGGCAATATCTTGCAACTGCCAGAGAGCCGAGGTTTTGTTCGTTTCATCACTGCTGTCTGTTTACATTTCCCAAAATCTATGAAGTACGTGTGTAGGTTTGATTATTGGTGCAGGGGTTTCTAAAGCAATCACATGAGGCACTGTTCTTTGAGGTACTACCTTTTTGATTGGTTCACTTTGTTATAGTGGTATGACATTTAACTTGTCCAGTCATTAACTTGGTCATCTATAAAACCTTATAAACAACAATTTTCCTCCTAAGGAAAACATTATTTTGTTTTTGCACTCCAGAGTTTTTGCCAAAGAGCGCAAATATTGTGGTAAAGGTCTGTTCCCATGTGGTCCCAGGAGCTAGTGCGCAATTACCAGAAGTCTCCTTTCTCCTCTGTATATAGTGATCCGCAAATGGACTTCATGCCTGGGGATGAACTGCTTCTTTTAAAACAGAGGAGACGAGACACAATCTAAAGACAAAGTTGACTCTACAGAGGTAAGTGAGGATGAGTCATTCCAAGATCCACCAGATGTTGCTCTGACATTCTTTAATAAAAAATTGCAAATTTCAGATGAAATATCATATTTTTAAAATGTACTTGTACATGAAAATGTAATATTTTTCCAGATGAAGGTGGAACATATTTTGAGCAGATGCAATTTTAGGACTTGCCTGCTGAGTCCCAACTTTGAAAGGCAGGACTTCCTGTCCTGTCATCCAATCATGAGATGGATAGGATTTAACAGTTCCAATCCAAAGTGGTGTAGAGGTCCTGGGAGACAGATGAAAAATCTATATCCAGAAAGTGTCTGAAGAATATATCTCTGTTTATCTGTGCTTGCATGTTTATGTGTGTTTTGTTTTATTTTATAACAAGATGTATTGAGTAACTGGGAGCATTTTATTAAAGAGAAAAGTCTGAGTAAAGCCAGCAAACTATTCACTGCCAAAATTTACCCAGAAGTACCTGTGTAATTGAATTTGGCCGGCTCTAGCAAGATGTTTGATTTTCTATAATTGGATTGGCTAATGGGGGAAGAGGGTGGGGAGAAGGAGGAACTGGAAAGTTATCTATCTCCCTTGACAAAATGATCCAGTGACTTGGGAAATTTCTCTACCCTCAGGGAAAGAAGGGCCATATAAAAACATGAAAACAAAACAAGTGATGGACCGAAGCAAGAGATAGGGCTAGAAAGCTGAGGTTAATCCATAGCTCTGCTACAGACTCCTGGGATGCTTGTGGGCAAGTCACTTAATCTTTCTGTGCTTAAATTCTCCACTCTATGACTTTCTTATTTCATATCCTGAGCGTTTTGGGGTGCAAGTGTGTGTTGTGCAATTGAATAAGAGATGGACCTTGCTATATCACATAGCAAAACTACACTCTCCCATTGAATACTCAAAAGCCAGTAAGTAAACGGTTCTTGAAAGGCTATCACATCTCTAGCATACATCTGTTTCTACTGCATTGCTGCAGACACACTGGATTGAAGGACTTGGGCCATTTATTTTGAGCCATTCAGCAATCCTGAACATCGCCACTGCACACAACTCTACTGTATGTTTGTGTTTGGCATGAAGCATCCTCAGGTTTCCCTTCAGCTCATTTCCTATTGTGATGGATGCCATTCTCCTATCACAGAAGACTCATGATATTAAACGTTATTAGATATTTTTACCAAATAAGAGAAGCTCTGCTGGATTAGAGAATAGGTCCATCCAGCTAAAGTTCATCTTATCAGTTCTCCCAGTAGTTGGTGCTTAGGGCAAATGTTGGTATCGAAGATTATACTTACCCTGAATACTCTCCTGAACTCCAATAATTTTCATTTTAGGGGATTTATAAAGTGTAATACCTGCATAGAGAGTAACTTTCACTGCATTCTCACATCCATCTTGCATGCTGGACCCATGAAAAACAAGGAAAGAAAGCCACCTCCCCCTTATGCTATAGCCACGTGATTTTCAAAAATCTAACTTTTAATATGGACACTACACTTGTTGCTACAGCAAGATTAGATGGGATGTGAGCAAGAATTTAACAAGGGAGACAGAGACCAACAGCTTACACAATCTGTCCCTGACTATATATACAAGTCATTCTCGTATACTGGTGGTATGAATATATTATGTTTGGCAGTATAGTGACACTTTTTGATAATAGTATCAAGAAATACTCTAATGCTATCTTTATTCTTCATTAAAAATGCAACATTTTCATTTTAAAGGATTTTAAAATGTCTAATCAATCTTCCCTGAAACATGAGACATATTTAAAGCCAAGACAGAATAAAATCTTTGGTTCTTGGACACAACTGTAATTTGAAATAAGTGCTAGAGTCCTTTTTTGGTAAGTTTGGTTTTCTAAAGAAATGAAGCTGTTGTGATCAAGTTGTGTGTGTGCTAGTCTGTGACTGCTTCCTGATTGCATTATTGCATGGTTCAGTTGAATGTATATCAGGATAGGAAAAAAAAAAAAAAGCCTCGAACAAGTTAGCACTGTCACTGAGGGGAAGCATCATGTTAGCAGCTCACTCTTATTAAACACCAGAGAATCCACAATAGTGAGAGTCATCATGAACACCTTGACCACAAGCAAAGATTCAGCCACTGCATGCACCTTTTTAGAAATCTGAAAATCTAATCATTAGACACAAAGTTAAAGGAATTCCAGGTTCACGCATGCATGACTTACAGAATAAATTCTATTTTATTTTGCTGATAGATGAGCTATTACATGGAGGATTGTAAAACTTTTTGGAATTAAAATAGATAGACGAGAAAGAAAGAAAAAGAACACATACCTAAATCTTTCTATAAGATTTAGTGACAGTCTACTTCTAAGAACAACCTGTTGGGAAGGTTGGTTTTTTATAGCCTCACGAAACTGCAGTGTGAGTTACCCTTGGTATACTATTCATTGCCTGTCTGCTTTTTGTAGGCAAATGTACTCTCCACTATCAATATACATGAAGTCAACTTCCTTAATCAGTTTAAAAGCCTTCTGAAAATGTATTTTGTGGGTATCTCACTATCTGAATCTTTTATTTATGGGCTTGTACCCAGATGGTCATTTGAATTTTTGTTTTGAGTCCGTATTTTATTATGCATTTTATTTGTTTGTTTTTGTTTTTTTATTGAAAGCTTTCTGAAGCACTAAGAAAGATGCTGGGCAAGTGATTGAATAAAAGCAAACTCATTTCAAAACCCCTCCCTCATCTTTCTCCCTCTTCCCACTGCAGATGTGCACACACCTAGACTTCTGCCCTCTATTTCATAGCATAAAACACTACTTTCTTTTATTTTCATCTTCTATGAAAACCTAAACAATTTGTGCTGTTTCTAAGAACAACCAGCATCAGAATGCTAATAGATGTGATAGAAACTGCAGTAAGTTTATTTATTTTAAAGTAAAACACCAGAAACAGAGTAGTGTCCTTATTTTCCTTAAAATTTAAGATTTTTTTTTTCTCGTCAGGTTTCTTTTTGTACAAGACTTTTTGTAAAAAATAAAGGTAAATATCACTTAAAGATTTTTTTTTTAATTTTTTCTATTTTAGAGAAGATAATTTTGAGATCATTCTGTCTCTCTTTTTTTTTCCTAAAGCTTAATCCTTAATAGCATTACAAATTTTTTTTTTTGTGGGAAAAAAATATATTTTTCTTGACAGAACAGTATGTGCTGTTTTTTGATCTGCTTTGTATTTTCCTGTGCTGTTTCCCATATACTGGCAATCCTTCAAAATGGGCTATTCTACAGACAGATGAAGTCACAGAGTCCAAATCCATACAGATACTTCCCATTCAGACTTCTGGCCTACTCTCACTTTCCTTTGGAAAGTGATGAAAGGCAAAATCTTAAAGGAAGCCAGTGATCTGTTCAAAAGCTTTTTACTAGTGGCTGACCATGCTGCAGGAAGAAATGCTGCACCAGGTTCCAAAATGCCATCACTTTTGAACAGAACATCTGCTGATACACTTACATGCAAATATAGAAAGAAAAAATGAAAGATGTAGATGAATACCATAGAGAATTTTCTTAAATGAAAAGTATATGAGGTTGCTACCATCATGGGAAATAAAGACAGCCCTTTTATTTGAGATCTTGAATACTCAATCAGACAGATCAAGAGGAAACACATAAGAGAAAACAACTGGCAAAATCGCATCCTACATAATTTAATCTGTCCTCCAAACTCATTTTTTTCAGGAACACTGAGATTGCTGATATCTCCTGAATGTCCACAGCCATGTTATTAGACATTTACTCATGATGAGCCTCTACACACAACTGTCCCTTTATTCCAGATCATCCAGATAAAGGAATCCCTTTATGTTTTCATTTTACTTAAAAGTTAAGTCAGCATCCTTTAGCGTGATAAGCTACATAATGTATGCCCAACTTATAAAACCCCAAATTTATAGGAATACTTTTTTTTTTTTAGGTTTTTGTTGCTGACATTTAATGGGACTTTAGCCCAAATAGCATGCATGTTTGTAAACAGATTTACAACAGTGATCTTATAAATTGCACAACCACATCATGAAGAGCAGAACAGGTGATTAACTGCATTAGCCACACACCTTTGACCAGGTCACCCGCACTCTGTCCACTGATTTATCACATCTGTGTGAAAAAAAAAAAAAAAAACAAAAAAACAAACCAAACCTAGGATTTCAACAAACAGTAGAACTGCTTTGAGTTAACCCTCAAAGTGCTAAGAGTTGCTAAAGTCAGGCAGATGAACTCGTATTGCACTCTAACATCAGATGGTCCAGCTGGACACAGACTGACACACGTACAGTTCAGGATTTTATTTATTTTTTTTTAACATCTTCGACAGCTTGAAAGACTGAACACCTTCAAGTTCTAATGCTTACTTTGTACAAAAATAAATATTTTGGTCTGACTGAGCTAGAAACCTTGTAAGAACATATTCCCCCTAAGTCTTTTGCACAACAATGAGGTCAAGAGGAGCTTTTTGTCACACTGCTGCATAAAGGTATGAAGAAGATAGCTGGAGACTAAATATTCTGTGAGCAAGCATCCTTGACCTGGCAGCAGATATAGGGTTTAACACTAACATGACAATCACGTTATCACTGCATAGTCTGATTTATACCCTCCCAAGAGGACAGCACACTCAAATAAAACATCTCCAATCCCTTTTAGTAAAGCTGAAGCCAGCAAAGCACCTAGGACATAGAATCATTACAGTTAGAAAAGACCTCCAAGATCAACAAGTCCAACTGTCAACCTAATACTACCATGTTGATTAAACCATGTCCTGAAGTGTCACATCTACAGGTTTTTTAACACCTCCAGGGATGGTGACTCCACCACTTCCCTGCGCAGCCATTCCAGTGCCTGATCACTCTTTCAGTAAATACATTTTTCCTAATATCCAACCTAAATCTGATCACGTTATACATATTCGTGATTGCTAAGCAAAACTATGTTTTACAACTTTCTAGCAATTTTCCACTACAGCGTTCTTCTACTATTACAAACATGACAACTCCAGCAACCTTCTTAACTACAAGGCTAGTGACCAGTTTTTTTGCAAACCTCTGTTGAAACAAGTCATAAATTCTACTAACAATGTCTTCTATCTTAAAGTTTCTCTTCTCACTCCCATAGCTTTTTTTCCAACGAGCATGATTGTATCCCTCTCCCAAGGTTAGTTTCTGTTCACCGACACCATACTGACTCGAGAAATACCCACAGTTGTCCAGCATATGCTAGGTGAGCTCACTCAAGATGAACTGCTCCATAATCTTCCCTGGTACCAAGGTCAGGCTGACAGGCAGTTCCCCGGATTCACCTTCTAGACCTTCTTGTAGATGGGCGTTACACTAGCAAGCCTCCAGTCACCCTGGACCATCCTTGTTAACCAGGCCTACTGATAAATGTTGGAGAGTGGCTTGGCAAGCTCCTCCATTAGCTCCCTCAGTCTTTTTCGGTAGATCCCAGCTGGCCCCGTAGACTTATATGTGTCCACGTGGCGCAGCAGGTCACTGCTTCCTCCTGGATTGTGGGGGGTTCGT
Organism: Tetrax tetrax; assembly: GCA_009806455.1. Classification (NCBI taxonomy): domain Eukaryota; kingdom Metazoa; phylum Chordata; class Aves; order Otidiformes; family Otididae; genus Tetrax; species Tetrax tetrax. The sequence goes on from WHYT01016698.1 coordinate 681,290, forward strand.
TCTGCTCTCCATCCCCGTCTACCATGTCAGGGAGCTGAACACCCTGGGGATAACTGGTCTGGCTATTAAAGACTGACATAAAGAAGGTATTAAGTACCTCAGCCTTTTCCTCAACCTTGGTGGCAATGTTCCCCTGCCCCACATCCAACAAAGGATGGAGATTCTCCTTGGTTCTCTTTTTGTTGTTAATGTAGTTGTAAAAACACTTTATGTTATGACATCTCTACATGATTTTTCATATGCAGATGCAACTTCACTTTCACTAATCTCTAAGCACATCTGTAACATTTAACACCATGTGTACCACAGTACTGCAATGAACTAAGGAGTCCTGCTGAGGAGTAGGAGATAATAGTTTGGATTTGGTACTTCTAGGACATTTCTCCTCCAGGAGGCCAGAGTGAGTTTAAGTTTATTCAGCCAGATGTGGTCACTGAGCATAGATGACTCCATCTGAGCTAGTCACTTTTGATTTTCTGTATAATTAACAAAGAGAAGTGGATGCTTTTGGGATACAATTCATTTGACTGATTTTAGGTTTCAACATTAGGATGAGAGGAACTGCATCATAAAAGAGTGTACTTTTCTCTACTGACTGTAACAGAAGCCCATGCTGATTAGCTCAAATGTATGTTCCTAAAAATCTCTGCAGCTACAAATGATGTGTAGCATGTCTGCACATACAGACTGTAATGGGAACTCTAGTAAGAAAAGGTGGGACAAGGGAGCAATTAAATAAAATCTCATCTTTTCTTATTCAAAATTTAAATATAGAATATGGTAAAGTGGCTGAACAACAATTAACTGACAGAGTTAATGAGACAGGGGGAAAAACACTCCAAACAGAGTGAGCGGCAGGTTTGGTGTATCAGGATTCCTGTGTGTACCTTGTAAATTTACAATGTCAAATTGACATAATTTGAAGGAGATGGTGGGCATTATCCTAGAAAAAGAAGGAAAAGCAGCCCATTTGTAATTTGCATATGCATATTTATTTATTTGATACAGCAGCAAATTCTGCAGTTCTCTAAGCGGCACCTTTGCATCTTACAAATTTCTCCCCACTTGCACAATTAGTGCTGACAGATAAATGTGCTGGGTGATGAAGCATTCTCTTCTATTTCCCCCCCTGCAAGTGCACAGGCCCTCAGGTATCTTCTTGAAACACAAAAGCACTGATAGGCTAACCTGCAAACTTGGAATCATAGTCCAGCATGAAACAATTCTCTGTGAGTCATGTAAAGTGGGGTACTTCTAATATGTACTCATCAATTGGTGGACATGTAGCCTTCAGGAGCTACAAAGAGATGTGTGAGGTCCAAAAAACACTATTTAGGATGAGATGAACATATAGTATGGATAGTGGCCAGGGCTGCAAAGGGTTCATCTCCTACAACATCAACACTCCAGCTGCTCAATCAGAATTTCTGAGTTCTGCTTCCAGCTTGTACTGTTAATTTGCATGAAATATCTAAATTTCTCAATAGCTCTGTTTACTCATTGGTAAGGCAGTTGTGTACTGTACTACAGGCTATAAAGCTTAATGGTCATAAATTGTTCCTTGTTGCTCGTTCTTAGAAGAATCAAATAAAAAAATACATATATTTCCTCATCTAAGACAAGTTTTCCCCTGTGTTCTGCTTTTTTCCCACTGCAGAATATGCCCAGAAACACAATAAAGGAAGACTAGGCTAACTGAGGCTATCACCTGTAGCGGCCAAGAGGTACCCCTTGGCTACTTTCCCTAGGCCCCATAGACATCTGCGGAATAAGGAAGGGATTTTCAATTAGACATCAAATTAATAAGGCACTTCTGATGCTCCATTCCTGCAGGAAGACATTAGTAATTTGTTTGTTCCAAAGGCGCCACTCATATTCACACAAAATAGCATTTAAATGTTAATCGAGTCAGGGGATGGGGAGTGCTTGCCAATCACTACGCAACTTAAGGTCAAGGTTTTTGTCTTAAAGGAGGACTCAATGTTAATTTTAAATTTAAAATTCTTGACAGATAGCAGGTTTTCAAATGCCTGCTACAATCTGGCTTGTTTGATTCATTTTAATGAGTAAGTAACTCCTGGCAAAATGAAGGTTTCCCATGTCTTCAAGGAAATGGAAGGGCAAAGAGGCACAGTGGACTAATCCCGCATCCACTACAGGGAACAGGAAGCAAAACCAATTTAGACTCCCATTCATCTCCTTGCTCCCCACATAGAGACCAAAAAGAGTAATTTACATTCCTATGAATGCTAGGCAATTATTGGAGGTTTCAGTTTAAAAGGAAAAAAAAAAAGTTCTCAATATTAAATTCAGCTTAGACTCTCTGCGCTGAAGGAACATTTTTTGTGCAAGTCTGTGCACATGTTTGGGTTTTTTTTTGTTTCTGTGCTTTACATTCTTTGATGGTTTGGGGAGGGCTTTTGTTTTGTTTTGCTTTAACACCAGAGTGCAACTTTTAAATAGTATAAGGAACTTCTGATTCTTCCTGTTTCTTTTTCCAAATATGTCAGCCCCCAACAAGAGCCAGAGGGCTTTACCATATTTACCCCTGGCTGTGGGTGCGGCGAACATCGCTCTGGTGCAGTTCTCGCCGCTGCTGCACAGACTGTCAGATCTCCCAGGCAGCCTTGCAGGGGCTGATGAATTCAGATTGCCACTGACTCAACATGTGATCTGAGCCAGGTAAGAAGGTACAAGGGCTATTTCTGCTGATTTCCTTGCTTAGAGAAGCAAGTTTGAAGGGAAAGAGAAAGGTTGTGGGTGATCAAGGCAATCACGAGATACCAAAAGTTTTGCAGATATCCTATAGAAAGAGGGTGAAGTTAAAGTCCGTATTCAGGAAATAAATAGTGTTTCTAGGGTACAGTGCATGCAGTGGTATATGACGAAGAATGCATGGATCTCATAAATGAAAGAGTCCACATGAATGTCACTCAAAATGACTTCTTCCTCTCTGTTGACAAGATCTTCCATTCAACTAACTCAGACACATAGACTCTCAAGTTAGCTGAAATGAACTGCACGCTAACTATGGATAGGAATAGGGGAAAGGAATTTACTTTGATTTCTTCAATTAATGAAACTAACTTCTACCTTTTCCTGTGTTTAGACTGGAGAGTCATGTCTGCTGTGCTGGAACATGTATTGTTGGTGTATGGATACATATGTGCAGAATTCATGGACCTGGATACTTAGCGTTGTCTGACCCTTTGTGGACCAGTCTCTTTTTCATTTCCCACTCCCCACCTCCCCATTTATAAAATATATGAATTGCTTTTCCTTGACTCACCAGAACATTTAGTGATGTTGAAATGCTCAGATTAGGTAACAACTCAATTGTTTTAGATAGACAGTACTTGAAGAGTGAAGGATTTTGACTGGGTTTGCCCCACTTAAGTGAAGAGGACAAGTCTCCACCATCTGACTTCATAGAAAATGAAGAGAAATGGATGAGAGCTAGGCCTCTCCAGGGAGCTATTCAGACCAGGGGCTGAACTCCAAGAGTGCCAAGACTCCTCAGTTCGGTGGAATGAATCTGGACATTAGAAACTGTTATAGTCCTGGAACTATCTGTGCATTGTATACATACATAGTCCTCAACAAAGAGGCCTCTGAACTGTAATCTTCACCTCTACATGTTTTGATAACTGTAGTGCTCATTTCACAGCCCCGTAACACACATGGCTGGCTCATTCATATGCCATCTCCATAGGTACATGCCCTTTTTGTGATTACACTGCATAAATGTACTTTCTCTTACTGAATTGGCATGCAATTGCATTGAACTGAGTTGCTGACAATCTCCCAGGCCTCTTAAAATCTGCAGGGCAGGGGAATTCTAAAACCCTATAGCACTAAACAAAATTGAGTCAGAAGTAATCACAAGAAAAGGAAACAGATCCACCTTGTGAAGTCATGTAGTCCAACCTTCAGCTAGTGTAATACTGTTCTCCAAAAATATACTGCTTAATTTGCTGTTATTTCAACGCAACCAAAAAGCTTTGAGTCTCAACTTTGGGAGCTCTTGGCCTGTTTGATGGTGCTTAGGGAGAATCTTCTATGCATATATAGTCCAAATTACTGGATGTTATTTATTTATTTATTAGAATTAGTTTTATTTTTTCCTTACTGTGTGATTAATTCTGAATTCCTTTTGCAATTTTTCTTTCTTATACCATCACTTCTCTTTATGGAGTTACCTAAATTCTCATAATTAATCAAGAAAGAGATTGATGAAATAAGTTATCTTTGCATTTGTTCATGGAATGAGTAAGTTCAAACACACATAAATAAATTCTTTACTTGTCTTGAATACATTCATTTATAAGTGACAAGCCACTTATCTTTTTCTGCAGAGTAAATACCAGTATGACGTTAGGATACACAAATATGGCACTAGTAAGTGTCACCACTGCTATCCTTTCTCATTCAAGGAAACTAAAAAAATATCCCAGGAGGCCAAGCTGCCAAATAACAATATAAAACTCATTGTTTAAGGCCATAATAGAACAACAGCTTTGAATAAAACGAGATCAGTCTATGATTTTCCATTCTGATGAAATGGAAATATATAGGCTTCATCAGTTTTTGTTAGTTACAGAAGCAGTTAAGTTAGGTTGGGCTGTGACTGTAATCTGTAACCTAATCACAGTGAGTTACTTACAAGAATTTCCAATCAGCACCTTCTCCAGGTAAGTGTTATCATCACTATAGTATCTTTGAACAAGTCTATGTCAAGACTAGGACTAGACTCAGAACTAGACTGGAAATTGGGAGAACTAAGTTCCCATACAGTTTGTCAGTATTCAACTGAATTCCTGGGAAACTAATTTCATTTCTCCTAGCTTCTGTTTTTATTCACTGTCTTAATCATTGCTAGTTTTATTTGCAATAGAACAGTCTTTGCAGTGCGGACTATATTTGAATGAGTGCAAGCATGGCACTTGGAACAGTGGGATCTTGATCTTAGTGATGACCGCTTGCTGCTGCTGAAATACAGGTCAATTATAACAGTCAAGGAAACTATCCTCCTGCCCTCATTACACCTTCCCCTCCACCAGAAGCAAATGAACTATCAAACACACACCAAACCATGCTAAATGAACGCATAAGGAAAAAAAAAAAAAAAAAAAAAAAAAAAAAAAAAGGTAATTAATTCCTTGTTCAGACGATTATACTAAGAAAAGAATCAAGAAAACCATTATGGGAGCTCTTCAGATACTAAGGTTGGAGAATATAAAATAAAAGAGAGATAAAACCCATCAAATTACACTGAAAGAAGAGATTTTGCATCCTGACTGTTTAAGATGTTCTCTGAACTTGATTTCCTGATTCTTTCACATGCTCGTTTCATATACATAGAGGTATTGCTTTCTGTGTCCAAAACCTACCCTGTTTGTTTTGTTTGTTTGTTTTTCTGAGCATCCGAATCTATGTAGTGTCTTGTAGCCTGAAATATTATAACTTCTTGGGAAAAGCAAAATGTAAGGCATTTCAGTAAGTGTGTGAAAAAACTACTTTTGCTTTTTCTAGAGAAGCAAAAGAAGGAGTTAAGGTTAAGATGAACTGAACACATGAATGCACCGTGCCCGCTGGGGTCTGGCTGTATATTCATTATACAAGGTCAGGGTCTCACTTCCATTCCTCCTAGTGTAATTTAGGTAAAGCCACCACACAATGCCTGACCTTTCCATGGGACAAGCTCCCTGCCTCCCTCCTGACATGCTGCAGTAAATTTGTGTGTAATTAAACATAGTGTTCCGACATGCCGGGTCTCTGTGGCCGCCTGGCCTCCCCTCTCCGGCTGACCTTTCAGATTGAATCCAGCACAGACCACCAAGGCTGGGAAATGGCTAGTATCAGAGTGCAGCACAATAAAACAAGGCATGTCTGCTCACATTAAAACACGATCACTGCGTCTCCTTCCACTTGGGCCAGTGGAGCCTGCATTGCACTGCATGCTCCATATTGAATCAGGACCTGGAGTCATGGCAGAAGAGCAGGAAGGCAGCTTTGCTCCCCCAGGGTGCTTCAGCTACCCCTTGGGTACCAGATACCTCCAGGCCCCAGCCATGATGAGAATCCAATGGACAAAACACTCTAAGTATGCAGATAGACTAGGTCCTTCTCTAAGGAACTCCTGATCTGAACAACAATCTTTGAAAGGATGGAGACTCTTCACAGGAGTGGGGGCCTCACAAGACTACTCATGTTGTTGCTGGCCTGAGCTGATGTAGTAATCTGTCAGACAGCATAGTTACTTTAGCTCATGAAGGTGGGAGGACATGGCAAAAGGCCAGCTCAAGGGTCTAAGAATTATCTACAAGAACCTCCTCCAGTCCTTATGAGTTCGCCTAAATGTGGGACCTCTGCTTGGAGGAAGCTTTGGAAAAATATAATTGTATGGTGCCATAAAGAATATGTTTAGAAATACAGGTTCTTTGAAGAGAAAATACAATACAATACTAAGCATCTAAAGACATTCTTTGGAGGCTGCAAATACTCTTCTGGAAGAACTACAACAGCATGTAGCTGTTACACAGGATGCTGTTACAAGACTAGAGTAAACTAATCTATTTTCATTCATCTATATCTACATTCAAACTAGTCTTCTAGTTTTATTATATAGTCAAAGAAGAGAAACTGAAAATTCCACAGTGTGACCAGTCTGGACAACTAGGCTGGGTAGAGGTTTCAACTATTTAGACTTAGAAAGATCAGTCAGAGAAATCTCACCCCAACTTCATTTACACACTGACCATTGAAGATCATTGCAATGATATAAGGGGATCTCAAAGGTCTTTTAGGGCCCTGAAAGTCAGATTATCTGTTCCAAACTATATTAACCACAGTATATTCAAGTGAAATGTCCTTTTTGTTCTTCACTTTTTCTAATTTAAAAAAAAAGAAGACAATATAACAATAATATGAAAAACTATGTTCCTCTAAATTACAGTAGTATATTACCACCAGCTATGACCAGCACTGCCTAGAATAATCAAAAGTGCAAGAAGCCTGAAAATGAACAATTTTGAAAAAACATTCCTTCAAGCAAACGGTATTGCAAATCTGGGTACATCCCTTGGAAACATTTTTTTTTTTGCCATGACAGGCATTTAGGACTAAGATTAACTTGCTGTTAGTAAAAAATGTAATTATCATGCTGGTTCTTTTCTGCATCAGGAATGAAGAAATGACAAAGGAAAAGGCACTGCAATATACTTTCAGACCAGTCTCCATCATTAGAACCTCACCTGTTTCTCATCACCTTTCCTCACAGACAGTCCTAACAAGGAAGTGGTGGTATCTTAGACATCTGAATGACCTTTTGTGTTCCAGATTTTCAGATGCACCGATCAAACTTATTATTAAAATCTTATCACACCATCTTCTCTCTGCTTTCCCTTTATGGTCTGATGTTAATAATTCTCAACCCCATCTTGCTCACGGCTCACGATCCCATTGTCCTCTAGAAGTTTCATGATATTTTCTCTGCCTTTACATTCCATTATTTTAATGAGGAGAGAAGTTAGATTTATAGGATGGTAATTGCCAGAACCACAAGTAAGAAACAGAAAAAGATCTGGGGTTTTTTGTAGGTCATCCAGCCATTTCCCTTGCCAGTGTCTGAATGTTCCTTCCTGCATATGTTCCTCCGTTTTGCCCAACGTGCCTGTGAGTCTCCTCAGCAAAGGATTTTCCACGCGTTCCTTTGGGAGACTATGGCTGGATGTACTTCACTGCCAGTAAGTGTTTTATTTCTGATATTTATTGTGAGATTTTCTTTGCTTAATTGTATCCCATTACTCTTAGTTATATCCCCATGGACCATCTTAAATAATTCCTTCTGTCATTGGCATCTTTCTCCTTCAAGTTTGTGTATTTATTTCTTGTCCTGTTTAATTACCCTTTAAGAAAAACACAATCTTTCAGCACCTTCATCCTTGAGATACAGAGGACATGTCTCTACCTCCACCAGTTAAGGTCATTCTTGTTGTTCTGAAAATCACAGAGGTCTAGGTAGAAGCAGCATGGCCAGCAGATTAAGAAAGATGATTCTTGTCCTCTAGTCCACGCTGGTGAGATCCCAGCTGAAGTATTGTATCTAGCTCTGGAGCCCTCAGCACAGGAGAGACATGGACCTGTTAGAGTGATTCTAGAAGAGGGCCATGAAGATGATCAGAGGGATGGGACACCTCTGCTATGAGGACAGGCTGAAAGAGTTTGGGCTGTTCAGACTGGAGAAGAGAAGGCTCTGGGCAGAGCTTATAGCAGCTTTTCAATGCTTAAAGTTTACTTATAATAAATATGGGGACAGAGACAGCAGGGCCTGTTGTGATGAGACAAGGGGTAATGGTTTTAAACTGAAAGAGGGTAGATTCAGACTAGATATAAGGAAAACATTTTTTAAAATGAGGGTGGTGAAACACTGAAACAGGTTGCCCAGGGAGGTGGTAGACATTCAAGATCAGGCTGAACTGGACTCTGGTTGGAGATGCTCCTTGCAGGGAGTTGGACTAGATGGCCTTTAAAAGTCCCTTTCAACCTAAACTATTATATGATTCCATAATTTCCTCTGCGAATAAACACAAAAGATAATAAAAGGAAAATGGATAAGGTTTTCCATCTAGTTGAAGGATAAGAGTGTTAGAAGAAAAAGCTGAAAGAGAAGGATTTACACTAAAGTGACCAAATCCGTCTAGTAATCTTAAAAACATAACAGAGGGAGTTATCTGGTACTGTTTCCTTGTGGGATGTTAGGAAAAGTGACCCACATTCAATTGGCCTTCTTAGTAACCTTTACTTTATCTTGTAAGGTATACTGCAATACTCCTATAAAAGATAAAATAAAACCAAAGACTTGGAAAAAAAAATGCAACATTTTAGGAGTACAAAAGCAAAATACCTGGATTGAATAACGTAGTTCAGCTCTTTCCGTGCTGGCTCCCTCCTGCAAATTACCAGTTCATAAACTTCCTTTGTATAGATTCAGAGAGAAGCAAAATTATTGCAGGAGGAAAAAACTATTTCCTATCCACTTTGAGTTTTAAGACTATATTTTGCAGTTTCTAAGGATCTTAAACACAGGATCTCAATTCAGTTACAGGGTGCATATTTGGTTGCAAAGTGCATGTCAGTGCTAGACTTCAGTATCAATATCAACATTGTACTTCTCCTTATATCACCAGGGTGCAATGAGGATTACTTAGTTAATGTCTGTAAAGGGCTAGGAAATGCTGTTTAAATGTTATTCTTATGAGTTCTTAATTTTGGGGGGCTGGCTTCATTTCTGTTGAAACTGCCACTAATACTCCCTTGACCTTTTGATTCTGCTGCAGCACCTTTGGCAAGAGAAATCCTTTCAAGGCTGCTGGTATTTCATCCATTTGATTTACCCCTGAGCCTGAAACACATTCACTCACAATCAGAATTAAAGCATGAGACAAGGGCTGTTGAGTTAGTTCTTCAGCCCTGGCCAAAAATTTGCAATACAAAAATTATCAAAAGAGGAGGCAGGAAACACAGACAAAGCGTGTCTGTGTCAAGTCCCTCTTGCCAACATCCTCCTTTTGCAGCTTTTGAAGTGGGAGGAAGAGATGTAAATCAAATCCAACAGAGTGTTAGATAGAGTAGAACTGACATTTGAAGCTGCAATACCTTAAAGTCAATATCATTATCTCTGATATTTACTGTAGCATACAATGCTTGGATGAAATGGTAAAGTTCACCTGTTCTTCCCATACACACTATGTTGTCATATGTGCTGTTACACACTCACTCACACATGCACACACAGAAATTAGAATTAACTTAACCTAGCTGTCCAGTGTGAACTTCCATCTAAGGACATCTGCTTCTCAGACTCCTTAGAAGTGCTGTATCGGTGGGTGAGACACTTTTAAAATATATTCTCTGTGCCTGGCAAGGTCATGGAGCAGATTCTTCTGGAAACCGTGCTAAGGCACACGGAGAGCAAGGAGGTGGTTGGTGACAGCCAAAAGGGTTTTACCAAGGGTAGATCATGCCTGACCAATCTGGTGGCCTTCTATGATGGGGTGATATCATTGGTGGACAAGGGATGAGCAATGGATATAATCTACCTGGACTTGTGAAAAGTTTTTGACACTGTCCCGCACAACATCCTTCTCTCTAGAGAGGCATGGCTTTGATGGATGGACCACTTGGTGGATAAGGAGCTGGCTGGATGGCTGCGCTCAGAGAGTGGTGGTCAATGGCTCGGTGTCCAAGTGGAGACTGGTCACCAGTGGCCTCCCTCAGGGGTCCATGTTGGGCCCAGCCCTGTTCAATGTCTTTATCAGTGACACGGACAGTGGGATAGAGTGCACCCTCAGCAAGTTCACCGATGACACCAAGGTGTGTGGTGCTGGAAGGGAGGGATGCCATCCAGAGGGACCTGGACAGGCTGGGGAGGTGGGCCCGTGCCAACCTCATGAAGTTCAACCAGGCCAAGTGCAAGGTCCTGCACCTGGGTCGTGGCAATCCCAAGCACAAATACAGACTGGGCGGAGAATGGATTGAGAGCAGCCCTGAGGAGAAGGACTTGGGAGTGCTGGTGGACGAGAGGCTCAACATGAGCCGGCAATGTGCCCTTGAGGCCCAGAAGGCCAACTGCATCCTGGGCTGCATCAAGAGGAACGTGGCCAGCAGGTTGAGTGAGGTGATTCTGCCCCTCTACTCTGCCCTGTGAGACCCCACCTGGAGTACTGTGTCCAGTTCTGGAGCCCTCAACATAAGAAGGACATGGACCAGTTGGAGAGGGTCCAGAGGAGGACCATGAAGATGATCAGAGGGCTGGAGCACCTTTCCTATGAAGACAGGCTGAGAGAGTTGGGGCTGTTCAGCCTGGAGAAGAGGAGGCTCCGGGGAAACCTGATAGCAGTTTTCCAATACCTCAAGGGGGCCTACAAGAAAGATGGGGAGAGGCTGCTCAGCAGGGCCTGTTGTGATAGGACGAGGGGTAATGGTTTTAAAATAGAGGGAGGTAGATTTAGATTGGATATTAGGAAAAAAAAATTAATAATGTGAGTTGTAGAACACTGGCACAGGTTGCCCAGAGAGGTGGTGGAAGCCCCATCCCATGGAAACATTCAAGGCCAGGTTGGATGAGGCTCTGAGCAACCTGATCTAGTCAGGGATGTCCCTGCTTCTTGCAGGGGGGTTGGACTAGATGACCTTTGAAGGTCCCTTCCAACTCTAACCATTCT
>WHYT01016698.1:703331-719974 GCA_009806455.1 Tetrax tetrax
TACCTCAAGGGGGCCTACAAGAAAGATGGGGAGAGGCTGCTCAGCAGGGCCTGTTGTGATAGGACGAGGGGTAATGGTTTTAAAATAGAGGGAGGTAGATTTAGATTGGATATTAGGAAAAAAAAATTAATAATGTGAGTTGTAGAACACTGGCACAGGTTGCCCAGAGAGGTGGTGGAAGCCCCATCCCATGGAAACATTCAAGGCCAGGTTGGATGAGGCTCTGAGCAACCTGATCTAGTCAGGGATGTCCCTGCTCCTTGCAGGGGGGTTGGACTAGATGACCTTTGAAGGTCCCTTCCAACTCTAACCATTCTATCATTCTATGATTCTATAATTCAGCTTTTACCAAGCATAAATGCTGGTACTGTTTGGAATGGGTGATTGGTGGAGAAGACTAAAATGGCTAAAGAGATACAGTACCTCATGGTGGCAAGTTTTGGGACTTTTCATATGACTGCAAAATAAGAAGAATCTCACCTGTACTTAGACACCTGCAGTCAGACCGTCAAGACTTTTTGTTTGTAGTCAATAGAAAGAAAGAAGTAAGCTTTGGAAACATGCAGTTGAGTTATCTTATGATATGTGTATCTCAGGATGTGATGGATGATTCTCGAGAGAGGACTATTTCTCTCCACTGACTGTAAAGGGAGTCTAGCCTAACTAGTCCAGACTTAGATGTTTGTCTTTTGGCCTTCAATGTTAGCACAGATGGATCTCATCCCAGGTTATATTTTTCCTTTAGCAGAGGAAGATTATGGATCTCTAATACAGGGGGAAAGAAGAGTATGGGACAAAGGACTCTGGCAATTTCTTCCTAGTTCTCTAATGAAGTTCTGGAGTGGTCTTCTGTAAACTTATCAGAATGGTGTAGTATCTTGTTCACTCAAATTAAGCATTGAAATAATTTAGTTATTTGTAAATATATCCATCAATTTCGTACTTTACCAGTAGGGTCTGCTGAGCACCACTGAAGACCTCCAGAGAAAAAGCTTTGTATTTGACCGCTAGTCCACTGCTGCTCAGGTGACCATACTATTAATGGAGGAATTGAGTTTAAGTTATTTGGTCCTAATTCAAGAATATTCTTTAAACTGTATGTTGGGTACTATCTTACATTTGTTGAACTACATGTCATGATCTGATATGCATTCTTTATGTGAAGCAAAGTGAGAACAGATGTCCAAGTTCCAAGTAAACCCTACGTTTAAGTCCTCTTTTCAGTGAACGACTACATCTTCCTATTTACTTTTCATGTCTTTAAAAAGCATACTATATACTGTCATCTCCCTTAATGCAAACCTCACCTTGATATCACTCATGTCAAACTGAGCCGTCCTACGCTGAACTCAAACCATTCTTCTGCAGCCATGTAGAGAACAGACAAAGATGTCAATCAGTATCTGGTGTCTCAGACACTCACATCCTACTATTGCTGCAATATTGTCTCAGAAAAGATCCAATAGCTTGGAATAGTGTACAACAGAGGTACTCAAACTTTTAGTGATGTATATGACTACTGCTGCTGGGAGTGGGTAAAAGTTATTTAGAAACTCCTGGACCATAGCAGGGCCAGAGTTATAATGTCCTGCTTCACCAAAGAGTGTTGTAGGCTGAGACCAAATTATCCTGGTGATTACAGCAAATGACAGAGACAAGACTTTATTTAAACAGATAGGAATTTTAAGGCTATTTCAAGGCATGCCAGTGTTTTTAGACGCCAGAATACTCCTAGTGAATTAGATTGTTTCTCCTAAGAAATGGAAAAAAAAAAATAAAATAAAAAAGCACCTCCTCTCCCCAGTTCTCAGTTTCATTATTAATAAGCCCAGAGTTACCTCCCTGAGAAATGACCACCAAGATGACATCAACTGTCTTGACTTCAAAAGGAATCCTGCTCATTTTCACGCCTTTGTAATTTTACATGAATTAAGCACTTTAATACAATCAAGAGCTGCATTCATCATGTAAGGCATTATCTTGAGAGATGAAGGTATTTCCTTTTTCCCTATTTTCTTGGTGGAAATGTTCTTTCCACTACTTTGCCATTATTTTAAGGTTTGGCCTTCAAGAATAATAATTCTATTACTGCAGCAACAGCCAAAGTGGAAATAGCAAAACACACAGAAGAACAGAGAAGACAACATTGGGATGAACAAAAAAAATCCAGCAAAGCACCTTCAATTTTTTAGAGGGAATTTGAAAAGCTGTCAGTTTTTTGCTGCTAGCTGACTAGTTCTCTCTACCTCTATCCACAGAAAGCAATAATGATGAAGCTTTCCTTTTCTCATTTCTTTACCTGAGCTTCTCAAAACTCTTGACTAAATCTGAACTTAGCAGCCTGGCATCTGGGAAAGCTAGGTAAGCTATGAATTCTTTCTTGGCTGCTCTCAGAATTAATTATTCAAAGACTTGTGCTGGAATGGCACGAGTTGACATTTTATAGGACAGAGGGCCAGTGCTGGAGTAGATTTGGTTTTTTTTTGTGACAGGGAGCATAACAAAATCTAGTGGGAAATGGTGTTTCCTGCCTTAGACACATCAACTCCAATGAAAAGAAAATGGAGCCATCTCCTTTTCTTTTTTTTTTTGATCATACCAATGCTTAGCCAAATGCTCTTTTCCCCATAGTCCCTAGATCTTAGCTTTCCATTTAAAAGCTTTTATTGCTTTAAGTATGTGCCAAGGTCTGGGCCCCAGTTTACCCCAGTTTACCTGGCCCCTCTCAATTTTTCAATTGTCTATTTATCAAACATTAACTGGTTTTCACTACTGGTGAGGGAGCCTTTCTCTCTTTGGCTCTCGTTCTCTGAATAGCAGATTTAATCTTATTTTCCGCCTCATGGATTCCCTTCAAATCCCGCTTGAACTTCTGTTTTTCCCTTCAATAATGGGAATACACCCGGAAGTCCTGAGACTCAATTTATGCTTGATCTGTTAAGGATGCTCCACTTTCTCACTGCCCCCATCTTGAGGGAGCTGATATTTCATTCACCCGAAGTGTGACAATTTTTAGCTATTTTGGGACAATCATTGCTTGGAAGTTGTTCTGCAAAGTGTTTTGTATTTTAAAGTGCAGATTAATGTTTCCCTTGTAAGAGCATCAGGCCTCTTAAATAAGATCATTCTACTCTTAAGGACTGCAGTCCTGTTTTACTGCAGTAAGTCTATCGGGTCCAACTCCTGCTGATCCTATCAATTCACTCTGGCAGCCTGAAATATCTTTACAATGGGTGGAAATCCCTGCTGGAGAAATCCCTCAGCCCTCTGACAGGAGGGAGAATGTAGTGTGGCCATGCAGCTCTTCTTCATGCAGCTCTTGATGGAGGTATGGGAAGCAGAACCCAATTCAATATTTGTGCTGAGACTAAAGCCCATGCATGATAGCAAAACTTTTGGAATCACTTGTCCAAAAGCATCAACTCTATTTTCCTCAGTACTGTCCCAAAGCCCTGTACTCCTAATCAAAAAGGAGACTGAATGGATGAATGCTTCGATATGCCCTGTTAGACCTTCCTGTACACTGACTGTTTTAGAGTTAAAAGTTTTGGATAATTCTTTCTATCCCTTTTTATTGGACAGCATGTTTTATTTTGCTAAAGAAGAATGAGACAGAATGAGTGAGAGAAAGCCACAGGAGGGCTCATTGCTTTCTGCCACCAGAGGAGAGCTGAACAGAAGACACCAAGAAGGCCAGTTGACTATTGTCTGGCAGCAGGAGAGGGCAAGGAGATCTCAAGAGAGTCACTGGTCAACCAAGATCTAGTTCACCAGGAGTGAACTTCAATCGGGCTTATAGTTTAATAAACAAATCTGAGTGAATAAGGGCTAATAAATAAGAGAATTACTGAAAGAACAAGCTGCCTTTCACAGCCAGAAAAGGGCCCTAAAACAATTCAGAATTTCAGTTATGATAGCTACAAAAAAAAAAAAAAAAAAAAAAAAAAAAAAGGTTTTTAGGTAAGAGAAAAAAATACACCTTTGGCAGCATTTTATTTACTCATTTAATTGATATTCCCTCTCTGAGCTCACGCATTTTAATATCAGAGTGGGATGATCTACCACTTAGCAAACAGAATGATCTAAAGCAGAGACAGAAGATATTTTCAAGCAATTTACATGCATTTTTATATATACAAAATATGAGCACCATTGCACACATAACTACACATGCAAGTCTGCATCAATGCCTATGCAAATCAGGCTATTGTGCAGAGTATTATGCCCAATCAGCGATTCAATCGGTGCAATTAACCAATTTCTACACAGAACTCTTGTAACTGGGCATGCAAATTAATGCAACTGCATGCAAAGCTTACACCAGCATTTGTGTACCTAAATGTTCTGTGTATCTAGCCCATTAAATCAGTGTCTGTTTTAATTAGACTGTGTAATTCAAGCCAGATCAGATCACAATGTACTTGAAAGTCCAGTAAATATAAACAAAAACATATTTTCTGAGGTGCTACATTGTTCAAAGACACCATGACCCCCCCACTACTTCCCTTGGATTATAAAATTGCAATGACAGCCTATCAAAGCTTAACATGGAAAAACATTTCTCCTGATGTTCAGTCTAATTTTTTCCTCACTTAACTTAATCTTATTTCCTCTAGTCATCCTCCCACTCTAAACACCATCTCCCACAGAATCATAAAGTGGCTGCTGTGTTTGCTGAACTCAATTACAATATTTCTAGAAAATGAGTTATGTCTGTACGAAGAAAGCAGGAGATCAATGGATATAGAAGGGGGATCCTCTTCTACAGGTCTTGTGGGTGACAAAAGTCCTATTTTGACAAGTCTTGGCAGTGACCCATCCTAGTAAAAGTAAACCTTGAATGGTACTCACTGGACCTTGTATAATAATATTGTATGCTTTTTCTCAGCACATCTCAAAGCTAGGCTCAGATAGGTCCTATTCTATGGATGGAGAAAGTAAGGCAGATGAGAGAAAGCAACTTCCACGGGATCTCCCTGTAAATCAGTAACTGATAAGGATAAAGTCTAGATCTCCCGAGACCAAGGCCAGGAACAAAATTCAGTGAGTGGAAGGATTTTTTAAAAAAACCCCAATATCCGAAGGCCTGGTTCTTCAACTGGGCCTACCTTGGCAGGTCACTGCAAGCTTAGGCTGTGTTTAGAAACAGTGGACTGATCTCTGAATTCAGTTCAGGAGTTCTTGAAATAGTACAATAGGGTTGCAAAATCACAGAGGCATTTAGATTGGAACAGGATCTTCTGGTCCAAGGTCCCCTTGAAGCAGTGCTAGCTTAGATCAGGGTGCCTTCCTTAACACCCATATATTTATATAATACAAAGATTATTTTATATAGTTTCAATCCTTTGACGAATGTGTTGTCAGTAAGTATGGAATGCTTATTTTCTTAATGTGACTGTGCTGTAGAAAAAGGTGAACTATTAAAGGCTTTAAAGGCTTTGTCTAGCTACAACCGTGAGGTTTATCTACAGTTTTTCCTTATATGGATGGTTGTGCTAAACCAGTATAAACTCATGGCACACCACTGAGTTAAACCCCATGATTACAAAACCTGCTTTTGCTAATGGCTTAAAAACATTCTGCTTTATCAAACTTACACAATATTATGCTTTGCAGATCACATATCTTACAGCTATACTAGAAGCACTCATTCTGTGTTCAAGGTCCCCTTTCCTATATATCTAACAACACAATAATGAAGAATTATACTGAGTTGCTAAAATATTAGAGAGAGAGAAAGAGGGAGAAACACATTTTTGCAATGTTTTGAACCTAGTGTCACTGGGATTCTTTAATGCATAAGAGGCAGAGTAATTTTGCTCTAGTTCCACATTAATTCCTGCACAATATGCATTGGGGATATTTTTTTTTTAAAAGACGTTTTAAAAACAGGCCTGAAAACAAGCAAAATCCATTACTGACTTACAGTAAATTCCTAAAGGATTCTCTGTACTTCTGTTCCTACTTCAAAATGGCTATACACACACACATACAAACAGATTCAGCAAACATGGCAGTATATTTTAAGATTCACTGCCCTGAAGAAAATAAGACAAAAACCAATAGACCCCATTCAGCATATTTATTGTCCTTCCTTAATTTCCAAACCTCAAAAGCACAATGGGCACTTACAGAACACAATAATTTTTAATTCCTAGAAAGTGATTTAAGTTGGGAACATTCCTAATAATGACTTCCAACAAACTGTTCAAACATGGCCCTGTTCCTAGATTCAAACACTCTATTAAGGCTTGTAGCCTTATTGATGCTTTATATGTAATATGAAGTAGAATTAAACTTTTAAAACTATTCTTTGCCATGAAGACAGGAAAAGTTAGTAGCTAAACAGTAAATCTACAACCATATATATGCATATATATGCACATATGCCATATAATACTGCAGTAATGGAAAAGACAAGTGATGAATATGGTTTCTCTTAGATAAAAAAGAGAAGAGAAAAATGAAACAAGAGATAGAGGATTATACTTCCTAATGTTATATAGGTAAGGAAGGAAAACTGGGGAGATGTCTGAACAGAGTGTACAAATCACGGCTATTGAAGCTATCCCTTGGGATTAAAGGGTTTTGGACAAGATCCTAAGGAAAGCTGTGGCTGCAGAACTGGGAAACAAGTTGGAAGACTGATGACTGAACCTCAGACCTTCAAAAGACTGAGAGTGAGGAGTTGACTTTGCATGTCTGAGGCACAAATGCTTAAAAAAAAAAAGAGAAAAAAAAAGCACAAGCTAAAAATATCACAGAAGTTATTATTATTGGGTAACAATAGTTTTAACCATGATATTTAAAGTACTGTAATATCTGGAAAGATACATGTAAGTGACAATGAAATGGCACAAATATTTAATGTCAGAACTGTCTAGCTCTTACATCGTGTGGTTTGGCTTATGTTGAGGATTAGGCCAGGTAACTGAACTTGCAGTCACAGAATCATAGAATCAGAGAATAGTTTGCGTTGGAAGGGACCTTTAAAGGTCACCTAGCCCAACCCCCCTGCAAGAAGCAGGGACATGCCCGACTAGATCAGGTTGCTCAGAGCCTCATCCAGCCTGGCCTTGAACGTTTCCAGGGATGGGGCATCCACCACCTCTCTGGGCAACCTGTGCCAGTGTTACACTGCCCCCATTGTAAAAAAATTTTTCCTTATGTCCAGTCTGAATCCTCTATTTTAAAACCATTACCCCTTGTCCTATCACAACAGGCCCTCCTAAAGAGGGCTAACAGTCAAACTGCCATGGCTCTTTGCCTATTGTTAGCAGTCAGTGAGCAGCACATTTTACCAGCACTGCTTATGCTCACAGAATGAAAGGTATGGTAGGTAAGTGCATATCAGAAGTCTGCTTTTGAGATTGCAGATGGGAATATGAGGTCAAGATAGCTAGTTTTCTCCAGTTTTTTTCCAGTTTTTGCTCTGCAAAGAGATTACAATTTTAGATGCCCAGTTTGAGTCTTCTAGAGTAAAGTCATTGGTTGTCCTGACCTCTCTGAGCTCAGATTCCTGCTGTTTCTCAGAATCTCACATTGTCTTTACTGTGCAGTGATTTATGTTCTGTTCCTTTCACTTCAAGCATCCCACTTTAAACTATACAAAATCAGAGCCACCCTAACAAATACTGTTCATAGTCTCAAGTTTGCCATAGACACATAGACTCCAGGCCTGCAATTCAAATTAGGAACCTGCCAACTTTTGTTGCTCTATTGTCCCCAGCCACCTAGACATGACAGATGTGGCAAGATGAGACCTGATACGAGGACAGGCTCTCCTGAATCCTTCCTCACACCACTTCACTCATAGTCTATGCAATGGACAAGAGACACAACACATACCCTATATATATGCACATATATAATCTCTCCCTTTGTTGTACATTCCAGACTAAGCCAAAGTTTTGGAGATTAGAAGAAGCAGCAGTGAAGTCAAGTGGAAACTCCAGAAAAGAAAGGCATTTTGTTGTTACAGGAAAGATTTTTGGTCTCTGATTTACTACTTCCCTGTAATGTTTTATTAATGTATAAGCAAAATCTAAACAGCCACTGAGATTTCCCCATCAAAAGCAAGGGAGGGGGCAAACTTCAACTCAGTTCTATTTTTAAAATAAGAGAAGAAGGAGAAGAAAGTGATTTTAAATTTAGACTTTCAGACAAGGAAAAGGAAGATGGAGTTAGTAAAATAGTACTTTCAGAGTATGTTTTGGGTTAATGGGATGCTAACAACGCAAGCCCTCAGTCTTACAAAAATAAAAAGATTCCTGGCTACCCCTATAAATTGCTGTGTCGTTTACATATAAATGACTCCCCTTTATTTAGCCCCCCTCCTCTGTTTTTCTTCTGGACTTTGTATCATCTCCATCTATTCTGCCTGATAATAAGGCAGCTGAACTCGTCACCAGAATTTATAGGCTAAGGATTTGCTCTGGTCACCCGCCTAGGGGAATACAACACAGTTTCAGTCGGTTCTAAAGAGAAGGAAGTAGCATGTGTACAAAAGCTTGTGACAGGGAAAAAATAAAGATAATTATTTCCAATTATAATCCTTCTGTGATCATTACAAGATACATGGCTATATACATATATGTCATATATTTACAGCTGAATTTGAGTTTGTTGAGTAGGAGATTATTTGATGTCTTATATCCAAATTTATTGTAAAATAATTTATGTGTCTGCATGTCAAAGTCTGATTCAAGTACATAAACCGCATGTGTAAAGCATCATGCCTCTTCCTATGGGAGGTGTGTTTTGATGTTGCCCTGTCCACCAATGTGCAGGTGCTAGGAGATTTTATTCTGTTGTCTGAAGAATATATGGATGTATATTACAGCTACACATATGTTAGCATGTTCTGACTTGCTGAAAAGTCTTTGGGTGCTGCCTATGAGTACAAAGGCTACATGCTTGTCAGAAAATCCATATGATCATTAGTGTGCACAGCTGTGTATTCAGGCACGTATTGATACACACTGACTTGTATATGGTTATGTCATATTGCGTGAGTGTGTTTTGCCCTGTTTGAAAGTCTCAATAAGAGTATGTATATCTGCCTTTAAAAATGGCATTGCCGCAGCATATAAATATTTATATATGTATCTGTCATAAATCTGTCAGCTTGGCAAACGTATGAGCCGCTGAGGTAACTTTGAGAGATTTTTATTGAAGAACTCATAAGCTGGAGTTGAGGAATAGCTGAAAGAAATGAGAATTAATGGCCACTCAACGTCACTACCATAAAGTTAGTTATCCCAAGTTTAAGAAATTGGAACAGATAGTATGTTGGCAACCATGGGCACAGTTTAAGTACACTAAGTTTGCTAAAAGTTTATTCTTTTGACTAAAACTAAATTAGGGTACTAGGTCAGTGTGCAGTATACTGCTGGGGAACACTGGGCAGTCATGCTGGGAAACTGAAGATTGTTGTCCTCCTGCACTTCACTAGGATTGCTTTTGGAAGAGCTGACAGGAATTTTAGTTGTCATTTGAATGTGTGGCAACTTACAAAAGAATCCTTCATATAGAACCTCTTTTTTAGTTGAAACCTCACTTGCATACAGGCAAGCAACCTTTAGTCATTGTGCAGTTATTCAGAGGCAATCAGTTATGCAGTTCGCTTTGCTAAGTTTTAGTTAAAGGAAGAAGTGCGGTGGTTTGATATTGCAGAGATATTATCAGAAACTGAAAACACCTCTTCCTTAGGGCTTGTCTACACAGGAAAGTCTTTCCAGAATAAGCTGGGCAGTGTTTTTTTTTCACCTGTGGCCCACTAGGCTCTTCTGGCTCACATAAAATGCAGTTCAGAAAATAATTGCAATTTTTTGAATACACCTGCATTCCCTCTAATTCCCATTCCAGCTTTCCTTGCCTTCCTGTTTCCCCAGTATAGACAAATCCATCTGCCATGTCCACACACAAGGCGATTTGTTATTGTAGGCTGAGCTCCTGTTACAAGTTTGGCATACCTGTTTGCCACTAGATTTGATCAAAGAAGCAGAGATCTGGTTTGGTAGCACTGGCTGCTGCTGCCTCCAAGCTACCCAGGTTATCTCTGGTAGTACTTTGAAAGCACAGATAAGGTGTTCATTATTTTGGAGGTGCACAGTAGTTTCTTAAATGTGGGAATGCTCATAAGTCTTAATCTTCCACTGGTTACTGGCTTGATAAATAATAATAATAAAAATCCTTGTGCATTTTGTGGGGAGAAATAAAATAAGTGAATTTTTAAAATAATAAAAAATAAAATTAAAAGATGTGCTTACACTTCCGGTGCACTGTCCCGTGAGGCACACCTTTAAAATCTGCCAACACAGCTGGTGTTGGGTTGTTTTACGGCACCTTGTTCAACAGTAAGCACGCAGAGCCACAGGCCTTGTATGGGTAAGAGAGAGGCTCATGAAAACTGGGAGTGTATCCTCTAGGACTTGCAAATTAGCACAGGGATGTGCAGAGCTAGGATCATTTGCACCCTGAGACAGGGCAGGGCCTCACCTCTCCAGAGACACGGCTATGTCTTTGTGAGATCTCTGCAATGCTGCAGACAGAGCTGTCATAACTTTTAAATACAACAGGCCACTTTTCATTTCCATATACTTCATTAATTTCCCTTCCACTATTATTATTATTACTTTTATTAGGCATTCTCTAGGACTCCTGTTTCATGTCTCAGCTTAAGATTACGCACTTGCAGTGTTTCACAGACAGCTTCCACCTTTCCTTTCATACACTACATCATTATTTTAAAGTATATATTATTCTTAATGTCTTTTCTTTGGGTAGCAAATGAGAACTCATGAAATTAAGTTGTTTTCTCTCAATATATTTATACATATTTGTATGTACAAATGTATGGAGTTGTAACTGTATATACATCCATATTCATCCACTCATGTACATACACACCCACACAGAAAAAGAAGCACATTTCTATAATTTTCAGTCTGAGGAAAAGGCTTTGGTGGGATGGAGAATTGGTGGTAGCTAGTGAGAGCCTTCCCCGTGGTAGAGAGGAGAATAAAAAACTGATAAGCGCAAGGACATGGGATATCTCCACCTTTTTCTCCCAGCAGCTTCCTGAGTTGTGGACAGGTTCACACCCCAGGTCATAAATTTGCCTGTGGCATCTTGCTAAACCAAAACACAGCCATCAGGGATAGATATCAGCAGAACGCCAAAAAACTCTGGGATTGTGATGCTGCTCTCCACTTGTGTTTGCAGGGACCAAGCACCTTTCCTTCCCCCTTGGTCTGCCTGTCTGAGCAGAGCCTGCCTCCCATGGCACTGCTCTACGGTGCCTCACACGGGGAAGGCTGGCCACACTTGGCAGCGCCAGTGAACAACTCCTAAAGCTGAAAGGAAGCTTTCGGTTTGATTTCCATGTAAGTTGGTCTTGCTTACTATTCATCAGTCCCCTATCCTTGCCCTCCTTCCTCTAGCATAATTGGCCTCTCATTATTTGCACATTACGGAGATATCTCACTTATTGGGGAGCACAGCAGAGCTGAGGAAGCAAGGAGAGGACGCTTCCTGCCTGCACTCTTCTCATCTCGCACACAAAACACTTCTATTTCTTTACGGTAGAAAACCAACCCCAAGACCCAAACAAAGCCGAGGATGCAACTTTTCAGACAGCAGCCGAGCAGCGCGGCACTATATCAAGCTGGATTTATGACATCCCAGAGTGCAGGGCAATTCCTGAAAACACACTCACAGTCAGGAAAGTGACTCTGTATAAAATGCCATCTGGGGTTTCCATATTTTATTTTCTCTGTCTCTCTGATAATGTTTCCAGGCTGAGTTTGTTAAGGAAAATTTCTTATTTTATTTTTTTTTAGCTTCTGACTCTCAGCTCTGGCACACACCCCTAAAGATGGGTCATGTATTATCAAGCTCTTACATCATCTTAGGTGAAAGATTCTGCATCCTTACACTTTGTCTCTCGCCTTGCAAAACCGTGAAATTTCTTTCAGAGAAAAATGGGAGGCTAAATAAACCAATACTCATTTGGAAGTACTCTTCATCTAGGGAAAATTATTTTAACTAAAAAGATAGACAGTGAAACAGAAGAATTGGCATTTTTTTTCAGTTGTTTTACAGTTGAGTCACATAAATCTGCCATTTTGAATTTTTTTATTATATACATCTTTCTAACACAGTATCTAAAAATACTTAAATCTGAAAACCATAAGGATATATCATAGATAAATGGAAATATTTATTTTATTGTGCTGAGAGAACATATTGCTGCTGTGTAAGCAAGGCTAAGAGATATTCTTTGGGTCAATCAAAATGTTTTTAAAAACATTTTTGTTTAGTCAGAGAAAATAAAACCAAGAAAAAACAACTAATTGTTCCTTGTTACTTGTAATACTGCAGTTTGGAACTGTGAAGAATAAGAAGGAATCAATGGTGCAGCCCAATGAAAAAAAAAGTAATTTCTTAATTAAAAATTATGAATGTAACTTTTGTTGTGGAGAATTCCCTACAGAACAGCTCAGATCTTCCTCGCTGTGACTTCCAATAGCTACTTAGAAAGCTGGCCTCAACATCAGTACAATTATGATCTTGCTGGCTAGCTAAAGTGAAGCGAGAGCCGTCTCTTTGTGCATTGAGCCTTTAATTAAGAAATAATAAATGAGTTCTACACACAGTTCTGTATGTCAGGCTTTGACTTAGGAAATACAAAGAGCGAGGAGTTGTGATTCATGTTCAAATATAATGCATGGTTAGGTAACATCCAAACTGATCAGAGAGGGGAGCCAAGGTCCCAATATAACCCAACCATTCATCACTTATCAGCTCTAACCTCTTGACAATCAGGACACCCCTCCTTCCTTTGGTAATAGGTTAATTAATTACCAATTTAGAAGTAATCTTACAAATCAGCTGTTGCCCTTGATAAGAATTAATTGCAAATAGATTTTGGGGAGGGACATATTAAATGGACCTTTCTTTAAAAGAAAATATAATCAGAAAGCAGATGAAGAGCAAAACTCCTAGAGCAGTTCCGGAGATAGGAGAATTGTCTGAATCCTCTTTGGTAGGGATGTGGATGACAATGGAACTCATTAATTTTATTTATTGAAGAATTACCAAGATAGTGATAAAACTGCACTAAACTCATTTACAAGTCTCCTCAGCACACCCATGTTCAGATCCCTCTGAAACAGAAACTTCACCCACTCCTCCTTCTGGTAGGTGATTTAAATGCAACCTAGCTCACTTTCCTTCAAAATTAGTCAAGCTTTTTAATTATCTTGGGCAGGATTCCTGTTACTTAAGTTCAGGTATCTGGAAGGTAGATGTCTAGGGTCCTCCTATAATCAGTGGAAATCTTTTCAGCCTATTCACTCAATGGAATGTGAGTGTCCACTTTGGGGTGAGATGAACTAAACTTTAGTAACTGACCTGTATACCTACCCACTGTCTCTAAAAGCAACCTCAGGTCACTTGCTAAGATAAAGACACTCATATTCTAGGCAGACTACTTTTTGGATAGCAATCAACTTTACCTCTTTTACAGTAACTTTTTCTGCTGTGTTGATGGCATTAGACTTCCTTTAGAGGCAATAGAGGAAAACAGGCACCTTCCAGGATGGGAATTTTAGATATCTTCTTTAGTATGATCATCATCTTGCAAGTGCTAACTCTTCTCCATGGACTACAGAAGTTGTTTCAAGATACAGGTGGTTATACCGCGTGATCTTTGTGTTTGCTCAGGAGAATCTCAGCCTGGATAGTCTGGCTACTATCTACTCCAATACCAGAGTTTCTTTAAAGGAATAGATTGGACATCTGATGTGCTTGAAAACTACTTCTATTAAACTATTTCACTGTGCTGAGACTGAACTGTCATCGTGAATAATCACAGGCTTAGGCTGACCTTAGCACAATACATGAAATACAAAGTAATCATGACAGTGCTGATGTCAGACTTCAATATTGAATTCCAGAAACAGATCTTAAAAATGCAAGCCTCTTCCAGCTTTCAGAAGCTCTGAAATCTGAGATCCAGCCCACCAGAAAAACAGGTCCCAGCTATAGAGTTCTGTGAATCTAGATCTAAACTCTTCCAGAGCTGGAAGAGCTTTTCACAAGTAATCTTCTAATAAGAATTCAAACTCCCTGGACCTCCTGATGTTTATCCATTACTAGAAAAATATATGCTTCATTTCCCATTCCCATTAACATGGATAGCTGTGGCAAAGGTGCATGAGAACCAGCAGGTTTATAGATCTGTAGCCATATGAATGATCAGCAAGATGCTTTAAAGCCACTGGAGTCCAATATTCACATCTCCTGCATAGAGCCATCATGAAGTCTATACATCACTTGAGTCCTACCTAAGCACTCAGCTGTGCTCTGCTTTCTTATATCCTGTGCTGCAATGAGATCAGCTCAAACTATTGTAACCATCAGTGATATCTGGTGCAAATTTGCAGGAAGAATTTGAAGATTGGTTCTTATTTTATGGTTGAGAGTTTATTTCTTATTATAACTAAGCAAATAAAAGTGTGGCATATAACAGTTTTATACCTCAACATTGCATTCTGTCTTTGGGTAATTATTAGACTGATGATCTGATTTTTCTTCCAATCACTTTTGGGGTTTTGTTGGTGAGAAAGAATTGAAAATACTTGCACGAAAATTCTGCTAAAAAGAAAATCTCCCAATCTATGCAGAGAAAAATTGAAGGGAAATTGGCGGAAAAAAAAACCAAACACCAAAACCAAACAACAAAAACAACAAAATCCCCACATTCATACAATTTTAAAATAATCATGACTCAATAATTATGAGACAATAAGTGTTGGGTAACTATCACTAGAAAATTACTTTTTACTTTGAAATTGCAGTTCATACCTAAAGGACTAATAAACATAGTAAGATAAAAAGCAAATTAAACAGTTCAAAATCATGATATTAAAATATATTTACCTGATCTAATTTGATTCTCTAAAATGCTTATTTGCTACATTTTCCCCAATTTTATCATAAAAAGCAATCTCTAAAACTCTTCTCCAATGGGAAGAAACAATTCCTGTCCAGCTCTGATGTGCCACTGTTCAGTTTTGGATATAGAATTAGAATAATATTTTTTAGCCATTCCACTACTGATGAAGATTTGTCTTGAAGTCAGTGGTAGGGACTAGTGTTGGTGCGCAGGAAGACCTATTTTCAAGCCTTCCTGTCACCATGAAATTCTAAGTGGCCGCAGAAAGAAGCATAAGAAACACCATAAAGTCACAGACACCAATGGGTCTGTTAAAAAAGCATTTGCTCCTAGGAATATGAGCAGTATTGTTTCTAACTGCAGCACAGTTTCTAAAATGTTTTCCCTAGAGCCATGCAAACCTGTTGTTGCAAGAAAATGAAAGGAAACTAGGTTTCTTAGGTTGTTTTTTTTTTTTTTTTTTTTTTTTTTTTTTTACAGCATTATAAGAACCTGAAGTAATGGGTAGCAACAAGATCTAATTTGACTCTCCAGGAAGCCCTGTCCAGTTACTCCTTTATAGACTTGGCCTTGACTATTTTGCACTCAGAGGCCCAGGACCTCTACTGCCAAAGTAATTTTTATTTTCTTTATTCTCCTCAATCCTTTGTTTTACTGTCACTACATGTACAAGGAACGGCTTGCAAAACAACCTAAAAAAATATATAGATTCTCTCTCCTGTACTTTCTAGTCTCAGTCTCATGATTTTTAAACCAGCCTGGTGATTTTGAGTTCCCTGACACTGTTCTTGCTTTCCATGCCTGGGGTTCAAACACGTTGCTTGGCAAACAAAGCACCAGCCCAGGTTTCTTGGTGGAGCTGCCAGCGAGCTGTTCAGTAGCACACTTGAATCAGCCACGAACCAGCTGTCCCAAACTGCAAGGGAGCATTGCCGGGCTGCTGAAACTCTTCTCCTCAGCGGGGATAAAATTGAGTCACGTCCACTTGAGAGCAGGAATACTGCAGGGTCTTTTTCACAAGCATGCCCCAGCGATCGGGAACAAATTTTTTCCTTTCAGTCTGTCCCCCGGTTTCCATGCACAGGGTTATGTCTATATAAATATTCTAGGGACCTGGGACTTTGAATCTGAGGTAAGGAGGAGGAAACCGAAGAAAATACATTTTAACTAGCAAGGACAGTTGATTCTCCTCTTTCTGTCACCTTGTGGGCTTTTGCAATAGAAAAGATATTTTATTTGTATTTAATAAAACCCAGCGGTAGAGCTGCTTATGAATCAAGCCGCATCATGCACGGAGCTAGAAAAAATATATATTGGGATTTTCTAGCTCGCTAGAGTTATTAATCTGGCTCAAAGCCTGCAGTAGGATTTAATATATTAAGTGAAATTGCAGGCCTTTGCCCCTGTCTTTTCGCTAAGACAACAACATACATACGCCATATTAGATTCCATTTTTTGTACATTTCAGATAAGGAGTGGATTAAATAATGAATGAGATTCCCATTAGCTTGAAATTTTGCTTATTTCAGGCAACCTCCTCCTCCCCCTCCCCCCCTTTTTTTTAAATCAAAATGACTCCACAGTGGAATATTTTTGCATTGATTTGAAGGGATTTTTTTAAGCGCTCATTAAATTTGCATTTACACATCTGACAATACTTTTTTTTTTTTGTCCCAGACAC